>CAUYQU010054898.1:0-133112 GCA_963574635.1 Cheracebus regulus | reverse complement strand
GTTGAAACTTGTGCATGCTTCGTGAAGTTCTCATGTTGTGTTTTTCAGCTCCATCAATTCACTTATATTCCTCTCTAAGTTGTCCATTCTCGTTAGCATTTCGTTAAATCTTCTTTCAAGGTTCTTAGTTTCTTTGCATTGGGTTAGAACATGTTCATTTAGTTCACAGAAGTTTCTTCTTCACCTTCTGAAGCCTGGTTCTGACAGATCATCACACTCATTCTCCGTCAGGCCTTGTTCCCTTGCTAATGAGGAGCTGCGATCCCCTGTAGGAGGAGAGGTATTCTGATTTCAGGTGTTCTCAGCCTTTTTGCACTGGTTTCTTCCCATTTTTGTGGATTTATCCACCTGTCGTCTTTGTAATTGCCGACTTTCAGATTGGGTCTCTAGTGGACGTCCGGCTTGTTGGTGATGAAGTTTTTTCTGTTTCTTAGTTTTCCTTCAATGGACGCCCCTTCCCCACAGAGCTATGTCTTCCTGGATTCAGCTGTGCTTGCTGTGAAACTCTCAGTCCTCAGTGCTTCCAGTTGCTGTTCTCCTTGTGGGGATGGGACCAGCCGAGCCCGACTAAAAGGGCACCCAGTCCCATATACTCCACACTGAGAAGTGCCGCTCCAGGGCACCGGCAAAACAGCCACGCCGGCCAAAAGAGTCGTGCTGGCAACCCATGTGGCTCCTCCGCCGGCAGTCTCCCAGTTTGTGGGCAACAAAAATTCATCTGAAATTGCGGTGTCCACTTGCTCTCTGCGCTTTCACTGGGAGCTACAATCCTGAGCTGCTGCTAATCGGCCATCTTGGATCTCTCTCCGTCCCGTGATGAAGTTTTTTCTTTGGCGGACACTTGTTCCCCACAGAGCTGGGCCTTCCCAGGTTCAGCTATGCTTGCTGTGAAACTCTCAGTCCTCAGTGCTTCCAATTGCTGTTCTCCTTGTGGGGATGGGACCAGCCGAGCCCAACTCAAAGGGCACCTAGTCCCGTATACTCCGCACCCAGAAGCGCTGCGCTGGGGCGCCGGCAAAATAGCTGCGCCGGCCAAAAGAGTCACGCTGGCAAACCATGTGACTCTTCTGCCGGGAATCTCCCAGTCTGTGGGCAACAAAAATTCATCTGAAAGTGCAGTGTCCACTTGCTCTCTGTGCTTTCACTGGGAGCTACAATCCTGAGCTGCTGCTAATCGGCCATCTTGTATCTCTCACTGTGAACTCAGTTTTTACAAGAATATGGTGTCCACTTACAAGAGGACACCATATTGTTATTTTTGCTCTTGAAGTGGTGATACCCTTTAGCCTTATCATTTCTACATTTACTTCCAGGAGCCTGGCTGTGATTAGAAGTGTTTCTTGTAGTCATAGAGCAATTTTCCTTTTGTTCAAGAATCCAGAAGGCAAGTTGGGCCTCATTGGCACCAACCATCAAGGACTTCATTAGCCCTAACCAGGAGCCAACTAAATTGTCAAATTGGAAATAAAGAACTTTATATAAATTTAAAGCCACTAATAAGAAACCTTGAAGGCTTGGCTTGTGAAACTGAGTGTTGAATGCATAACTTTCATTTGAAAAAGCAAGTAACTTGGGTGGAACTTTTAAAAATTAGAACAAAATAATTTAGGATTTATTTGGAGGTTTAATACCTTGTTATATGTAGCCTTGAACATGTAGCATAACATGTGCATTTCTATTTACTTATATACTCAACAAACATTCTGGTCTTTTTGGTTAATAAGAATATTACTTTTACTGGCTCTCAGATTGTTTCAGAGGAATTAGAGCTGTGTAGTTTTGTATAGTCAAGTCTTTATTTTCATGTAAACTTAAGTAAGTTCTGTTTAGAAAGTCAGCCCCAGAAGGTTTATTTACACACTATATAAGCTTATGTTTTAAGATTCTCCACATCTCCAAAATTAACATTTTTGTTTTTGTGTTCTGTTAGTTTTTATGTAATCATTGCAGAAACGTTTATTGACTGTATAGTAATATTAGTTTCTGCAAAGAAAACTAAGTAAGAATACAAAAATACATAAACATTTTTTACAATGACCAGAGCTTAGAAATACTTTAAATACAGCATTTAAAAAATTATAGTGGTACTTCTTTGAAAGAGGTTGTCTGATAATTATTGTAATATCATAAAAGCATTTGGACCTTACTTCTGGCCATGACAGAGTGGCTAGTACTGGACTAGCCCTCTCAACAAAATATATGAAATACATGTTTTTAGACATTTGAAAACATGCAGAACCATGATCTCTAAGACTAAGGAAAACAAATGGGATGAGCTCTATAACTGTGCCCCTTAGCGTTCTGCCTGGAGCCAATGCTCTGCAGCATAGGATGCCCCATTTGTGAACAGGCGGAAGGGAGCAGACAGCCCAGCAGTCTCAGTGAGACAGGAATCAGAGTTTAGGTCTGGAAAAGTAGGTGGAGTTTGTGCAGCAGGCTACTGGAGAGAAGAGAAATACACAGAGAAGAAGCTCAAGAAAGCTGTATGGGTCTCACATTGCATTTAGTCTCCTTCAGTTTGCGATAGTTCTCCAGTCTTTCCTTGTCTGCCATACCCTTGACACTTTTGAAAAGTATTGGTCAGGTATTTTGTACAGTGTTCTCAGTATGGATTTATCTGATACTTTTTCCTGATTACATTGAGGTTATGGTTTTTTTGTTTTTTGTTTTTTTTGGAGGAATACCACAGAAGTGATGTACCCTTTTCAATACATTCATATCAGGGGTCCATGATATCAGCGTGTCCTGTTATTTGGTAATGTTAACATAGATCATGTGGTTAAGGTGGTTTTTGCCAGTCTTCTTCTCCCTGCAGTCATCTCTTGAGTCCAGAGCCTCTCTGATTTAGTTTCTCCTGAGTGTAAATCTCCTTTTGCCAAGGGTGAGGGATTTGGAGCTTTAAAGCTCTTCTTAAAGGAGCTTTCAAGTAATGCCTCCATACCCCATATCATCCTTTCCTCCTGAAGTGCTGCTGGTTCCTGAAGGTCAGTGGGCTTGAGTGTCATCTGTGTGTCCCTTTGGAGGTACTTAGATTGACTCTTTTCCATTAAATAATTTACTTTTCTTCTACCCACCTTCTTCTTTCATGTAGTATGGGTTGGGATTACAACCCAAAATATCTCAGTTTTATCAGAAATGGAGTTTGTGTTCCTATTTCTTATCCTGTTTGTCGTTTGGAAGTATTTATGAAGTGGTGGACCCAGAAATGTATTCAGCCTTCTATCCTAAAACTAAAGCCAAAAATAACTTTTTCAGAAGACAGATCTGGCATCATTTCTCAAGCTTTCAAATACAAACTTTTGACTCAGCATTTCCACTTCTAGCTATTTGTTTTATAGAAATATTTACACATGGACACAAAGATAACATGCATAGGAAAGTTTATAGAAGCATTGCTTTTAGTAGCAAAAAATCAAGTAATGGAAACAGCCTAAAAGAAAGGAACAATAAGGAAATGATTAAATAAATTGTGGTAGATAGATAGATAGATTATAGAATGCTATTCAGCAGTCAGGAATAATGAGATTTGTGTTTATGTACTGATGTGAGTATCTCCTAGAGACATTACATCATACAGCACTTTGTAAAGCAGCATGTTCGGTATCATTTCATTCCCATATTTATGTGTATATATGTGTCATTGAAATGAAAAATATTTGAAAGAATGTGCACCAAACTATTAATAGTAGTGTTTTGGAGGTGATGAAAAGGGGAACCTTAATCTTTGTATATACTTCTTAAACTTTGTATATTTCTGTACCATATATATTTTTATAACAAACATACTACATTTTGATTTTTCAATAAAAAGATGAAACAGACTACCTGCAGCAGTAGTTGAGCAACCAGTGGAGGTTTTCGGGAACAGTGGGCTCTCTCTTTTTTTTTTTTTTTTTTTTGGTTGAATTTGAATGACATTCCTGCATTGGTCTTTTATTGGATTTCTCTGCAGCATTTATTTATTTTCATTTTTCCATAAGTTATTAGGGTATAGGTGGTATTTGGTTGCATAAGTACTTTAGTGGTGATCTGTGAGATTTTGACACACTCTATCACCTGAACAGTATACAGTGCACCATATTTGTAGTCTTTTGTCCGTTGCCCTCCTCCACACACCGTTCTCCCCAAGTCCCCTAAGTCCATTGTATCGTTCTTATGCCTTTGCGTCGTCATAGCTTAGCTCCCACATATCAGTGAGAACATTTGATGTTTGGTTTTCCATTCCTGAGTTACTTCACTTAGAATAATAGTCTCCAGTCTCATCCAGGTCACTGCAAATGCTGTTAATGCATTTCTTTTTATGGATGAGTGTTATTCCATTGTATGAATATACCACCAGTTTCTTTATCCACTTGTTGAGTGATGAACATTGGGTTGGTTCTACAGTTTTACAGTTGCAAATCATGCTGCTATAAATGAGCACGTGCAAGTATCTTTTTCGTTGACTTATTTTCCTCAGGGTAGATACCCAGTAATGGGATTGCTGTATCAAATGGTAAATCTACTTTTAATTCTTCAAGGAATCTCCATACTGTTTTCCATAGTGGTTTACTAGTTTACATTCCCACCAGCAGTGTAGAAGTGTTCCCTGTTCACCACATCCATGCCAACATCTACTGTTCTTTGATTTGTTTCTTGTGGCCATTCTTGCAGGATTAAGGTGGTAGCTCATTGGGGTTTTGATTTGCATTTTCCTGATCATTAGCAATGTTTATCACAAGTTTGTTGGCTGTTTGTATATCTTCATTTGAGAGGTGTCTGTTCATATCCTT
The DNA here is from genome assembly GCA_963574635.1 of Cheracebus regulus. Lineage (NCBI taxonomy): Eukaryota > Metazoa > Chordata > Mammalia > Primates > Pitheciidae > Cheracebus > Cheracebus regulus. The sequence goes on along the minus strand of CAUYQU010054898.1, from coordinate 128,340 downwards.
AGCCTACTTTTTGATGGGATCATTTGTTTTTTTCTTACTGATTTGTTTGAGTTCATTGTAGATTCTAGATATTAATTCTTTGTCAGATGTATAGATTGTGAAGATTTTCTTTCACTCTGTGAGTTGTCTGTTTACTCTGCTGACTGTTCCTTTTGCTATAGAAGCTTTTTAGTTTGATTAAGACTCAACTATTTATCTGTGTTTTTATTGCATTTGCATTTGGGTTCTTGGTCATGAAATCCTTGCCTAAGCCAAAGTCTAGAAGGATTTTTGCAATGTTATCTTCTAGAATTTTTATAGTTTCAGGGTAAGTCCTTAATCCATCTTGAGTTGATTTGCATATAAGGTGAGAGATGAGGATCCAGTCTCATTCCCCTACATGTGGCTAGCCAATTACCCCAGAACCGTTTGTTGAAAAGACTGTGCTTTCCCCACTTTATGTTTTTGTTTGCTTTGTCAGAGATCAGTTGACTGTATTTGGGTTTATTTCTAGGTTCTCTATTCTTAAATGGACTCTGTAAGGGTTCTTAGCTTTGGTGGTTTAATGCTCAGTTTCTGTGCTGGTTGGCCTGCAGGGAGGCCGTGCTTTCCGAGGAGCGTCAGCTGTGGTAGTATAGAGAGGAACCAGAGGTGAGCAGGGCCCTAGAACTTCCAAGATTATATGCCCTTTGTCTTCAGCTACCAGGGTGAGTAGGGAAGGACCATCAGGTGGGGGTGGGGCTAGGCGTGTCTGAGCTCAGACTCTCCTTGGGCAGGTCTTGCTGCAGCTGCTGTGGGGGTTGGAGGTGAGTTTCCCAAGTCCATGAAGTTGTGTACCTAGGAGGATTATGGCTGCGTCTGCTGAGTCATGCAGGTTGTCAGGCAAGTGCTGGAAATCTGGCAGCCATAGGCCTCACCCAGCTCCCACAGAAACCAAAGGGCTGGTCTCACTCCCACCATGCCCCTCCTAGCAGCCTCAAGTCTGTTTCAGGCAGTGGGCAAGGCAGGCTTGAGAACTTGCCCCTGAGGCTGCCTGCCTCGCAGCTGTGAAAGAAAAGGGCTTCATTCTTCCCCAGCCTGTGGAGTCTGCACACTGGATTCGGGCCCTCTCCCAAGTTCTGGCCAGAGGCTTCTCCCCAGCTTCAAATTGTTACAAAGTTCTGCTGGAGATTTCCTTCTCCCTGTGGCATTTTCCCTGCGCTCCTCTGGATGCCCTCTCAAAGGATCCCTGTGGTGCCAGGCAGGAATGGCCTGCTTGGGGACCTACTGAGCTCCCAGGGCCTTTCCCGCTGCTTCCTCTACCCTGTATTTTGCTTGGCTCTCTAAATTGACTCAGCTCTAGGTAAGATTGGAACCTTCTCCTGCAAACAGCCCTCGGTTTCTCCAGTGGGGGTGTGTGTTTGAGAGAGGAGAGTCTCCCTTTTCCACTTCCACAGTTGGGGCACTTGGGGCACTCACAGTATTTGGGGTATCTCCCAGGTCCTGCAGTAGCTATTTGCTTCCTTCAAAGAGGGTTTTTATGTCTTCTTGGGATTGCTGGTTTGTTCTTGCAGTCAACTTGGAGCTTAAATTCGCAATACCAGCCTCTGCATGCTACTTTGTTCACCTAAGTAGGAACTGTAATCTAGGGCTGCCCCTCATCTGCCATGATGATCCAAAGAATGCCTGGATGGACTCCTTTTAAGGGACTCTCTGCTAGACAGTATCTAAGGAAGCATTTAATTCAGGGATGGATCCCCAGACTGGGTTACTGTTTGGGAAAATAGGGATTTCATGATCTAATAAGAATGAGAAATGCTAGGTTAACAAACAAAACAGGTGCTAGGAGTCTTTAACATACTAATATGCCTGGCAAATCTCTACAGTCTCCCAAATTTGATTGTTGTTCTCTTCTTTATTTTACAGTATATGTGTTAACATTTCTCAAAAGTAATATTCTGTGGAACTGTACTTTTGTTCACACTGTTACTATGTTTGGAGTAATAAGCACTATGTAAATCTGACTCCGTTCTGAATAATGAATTCTGAATAATAGAATGAACATTCCTGGGAAGTCTCAATTTAGTAGATTCCTAATGAAGGTCTGGAGAAAAAGAATATTTTCCATGATACTTTTTTGCCTTTTCAAATGAGCTTGGAAATTTTGAAAGAAATTTCAAAGCTAATCTGTTTTCAAAAAAAGGTTATGAAAAAGGAACAAAATTTGTATTCCAGAAAGAAAATGTAAATGTACCTACTTACAGCTCTAGTTGGTGTGAGTGGGTGTCAAATTAGGATAATTGGGGATCTGCTTAACCAAGGGTATGACACGCCTAGTGCAGAATTTAATGATCTCCACCTTCAGAAAGCTTCAAGTACATGAATGTATTGGTTAAACTAATAATTATTAACTGTTACAAGTGACACTTTATCAGTCACAAATCTAATGTATTAAAACTGGAGCCATCAACCATGGTATAGCTAGATTTTGAAAGTTAATTCTTAGAAATATTAGGAGTAGCTCTGATGACTTACTCAATTTATAGCCAGATCAGGCCGGGCACTGTGGCTCACACCTGTAATCCCAGCACTTTGGGAGGCCAAGGCGGACAGATTACTTGAAGTCAGGGTTCAATACCAGCCTGGCCAACATGGTGAAACTCCATTTCTACTGATAATACAAAAATTAACTGGGCATGGTGGTGCATGCCTATAATCCCAGCTACTCGGGAGGCTGAGGCAGGAGAAGCACTTGAACCCAGGAGGCGGAGGTTGCAGTGATCCGAGATCATGCACTCCAGCCTGGGCAGGCACTCCAGCCTGGGCAGCAGCAGAACAAGACTCCGTCTCAAAAACAAATAAAGCTAGATCAAGAGAAACATCATCATTCTTTAGGATCTTCCACAGAACACTTCAGCTCCTTCTGCTTACAAGCCTGTGGAGGCCCTTGGATTTCAGTGACTGGGCCAGTGTGAAGCTGCTGCCAAGCATTTGAGCAGCAGGTCAGAGCAGACAGCAATTTTGTTCACATTTGAAAGTGTAATACCTTTTCTCAGATTTCCTGGTTGCCTTTAGCTTGATTCAGATTTACATGGTGTTTATTGCCCTAAGCGTAGTAGCGGTATGAACAAAGGTACAACAGCTGTAAAGTTCCTTCTTGTTCAGTAACCAGGCAAATCTAGAAGCACGTCGTGTTTAGGAAATAAACCTGGAAAGCTAGGATGAGACCAGTCTGGAGGACTTTGAACTCTGTGTTTAGAACTGAGTTGTTTAGACTTATTCTGTAGGCTGTTTGGTATACTTATAATGGGTGAACTTTATGATATGTAAATCATACTTCAGTAAAGCTGTTAAAGACTTGATAGTTGAAACTATTAAACATACTTTTTTCCTAGTGTAAAATAGCAATCGTTACACAGTCCTAGGACATTTCTGTTGCTAAAAACACCTGAGCTTAAAATCAGTCTATCTGAAGTCTTCATCAAATTAAAATGTCCAGAAATTACTTAGAGATGTTTATAAATGGCAACCAGTCATCAAGGGCTCAAAGCAAACATGAAATATGTAAATCTCTAGGCCACATATAGTAAAAATCTTTGTTTCTTAGAGTCAGGTTGGTTTCTTTCCCTTCTGCCACCAGAGTAGTTATCTCATTGCGCTCTTAATTTACATTTCCCTAATGACTAATGATGTCATTTTCATGTGCTTACTAGCCATTTTCATGTGTTTATTCTGTTTTCTTTGATGAAATGACTATTCAAAGCTTTTGCCTTTTTTTTTTTTTTTACTTTGGTTGTTTTCTTATTGATTTGTAAGAGTTCATTATATATTTTGGGTACAAGTTTTTAATCAGATACATAATTTGGAAATATTTTGTGCCAGTCTGTTGCTTGTCTTTTCATTTACCTAGTTATGGGTTTTCTTTTTAAGTGCAGAAGTCTTTGTTTTTAATAGAATCCAATTTATCAGGGTATACTTTCTTTTATGTCTTGTGCATTTGGTGTGATGTTAAGCATTCTTTACTAAGACATGAAGTGTTGTAGAAGTGTAATTCTTATATTAAGACACGATATCTTGTTAATTTTTATATACAATGTGAGTTTGTTACTTTGCATGTCTCAGTACCAGTTGTTGAAAAGACTGTTCTTCCCACATTGAAATTTATTGACACCTTGGCCAAAAAATCAGTTGACCATAAATGTAAAGGTTTATTTCTGGATTCTGAATTATCTCATTGATCAATGTGCCTATTCATATATCTTGATTACTATAGCTTTACAGTAAATTTTGGAATTAGGTAATGTAAGTCCCCCAACATTTTTTTTTTATTTTTTATAGTTGTTTTGGCTGTTCTAGGTCTTTTGCATTTCTTCTAGCATGTCAATAGTTGCCTTATTAACAACTTTGAGTTGTTCAGTTCATGAACATGGAATATCTATTTATTTAGACCTTCTTTAATTTCTCTCAGCAATGTGTTAGAGTTTTTTCCATGTAGAAATCTTACACTTCTTTTAAGTTTTTTCCTGAGTATCTTAAAATTTATTCCTGAATATTTTTGTTAAATTTATTCCTAAGCATCTTAATTTTGATGCTATTGTGAGTGGAATTTGCAAATGGAATTGATTTCTTAATTTCATTTTTTGATTGGTCCTAAAATACAGAAATGCAGTTGGTTTTCATATCCTGTGGCCTTGCTAACCTTATTTATTAGTTTTAATCCTTTTTTTTTTTTTACAGTGGACTCATGAGGGTTTTCTGCATAGATAATTACGTCATTCACAAGTGAAAATACTGTTACTTCTTTCTTTCCCATCAGTATTTCCTTTTTCTCTTTTTCTTGCCTTTTGCACTGGGTAGGACTTCTAGTACTAAGAAATGAGAACTAATATCCTTGTCTTGTTTCTAATCTTAGGGAAAAAGCATTTAATCTTTCATCATTATATACAGTGCTCAGTATAGGCTTTTCAGGTTGAGGAATTTTACTTCTGTTCCTGTTTGTTGAAGGTTTTTATCATGAAATGGTGTTTCATTTTGTCAAATGCTTTTTCTGTGTCTAGTGAGATCACTAGTGGTTTTTCTTTTTTCTCTTAATGTGATGTGTTGAATTGATTTTGGAACGTTAACCTGTCTTGAATCCCTATGACAAATTCTACTTGGTCATGGCGTATAACTTTTTTAATGTGTTACCAAATATGGCTTGCTAACATTTTGGTGAGAATTTTTGTACTGTGATCACAGGGATACTGGTCTGTTGCTTTCTTTTCATGTGTTATCTTTGTCAGGCTTTGGTAACAGAGTAGTACTGAACTCAGAGAAATGAATTGGGAAATGTTTCTCCTTCTCTATTTCCTGAAAATGTTTGTGAAAGATTAGTATTATTTCTCTTCTCAAATATTTGATAATGTTCAGCAGTAAAGCTATTTGGGCTTAGAATTTTCTTTGAGTAGGAAGATTTTTATTTACTAATTCAGTTTCTCTGTTATAGGTCTGTCTATTCAGACTTTGTGTTTCTTCTTGATAGGTTTGGCAATTTATGTTCTAAGAATTTAGAAGAATTTATGTTAGAAGAACATAAATTTAGAGATGGGGTCTTGCTGTGTTGCCCAGGCTGGTCTTAAATTTCTGGGCTCAAGTGATCCACCCAGAGTGCTGGGATTATAGGCATGAGCCACCATGCCTGGCCTGTTAAAAAATATTTTTAAATTTTTCTTATGATTTCTTCTTTGACCCATGGATTATTTAAGAGCATGTTTAATTTTCAAATATTTGGTGTTTTCTCAGAATTTTTAAAAATTCTGTCAGTTTCTGCTTTCATAAGCAACTGTGGATTCTGACTTTTCCTCCCACCCCCTAGCAATTGTTATTGTTTTGTTTAATAACTTGGCCTGTACAAAATCTGTGATGTCTGTCTCTCCCAGGGTATGCAACTACAGATGTTTCTGTTTAGTGTTTAGTTTTGATTAATTTTTTATTTTTGTTTTCTAAAAGTATCTGTTTAGATTGTGTTTTCTAGGGATAACCCCTGTGTCTGTATAGATTAGTATTGAACCAAGGATTGGTCAGAAGTTATGCTCAAATACCTCAAGCCAATAAGACCACTTTGAGCTGATGGGTCTGATTTGGGGAGTGCATTCAGAATCTGATTATTTTTTAGTTTGCCCAGGTTTTGCTTTCTACCAGGCTCTCTCCGTTGTCTTGTGAACACACACACACACACACAGGTTTCAACTGCCATAGGTTATCTGAGTGGCTTGGGTCTGCTGCAATCCCTGGGGCACATACGCATGGACTTCAGTCAACCTAGGATAAGTGCAGAGATTATCAAGCCTTCCTACCACTTTCTCACCTGATGGAACACCTTGTTCCATGACTAGTCTACCATCCGTTACTTGCCTCGATAAGATACAACCTCTGGGTAGCAGAGCACTGGCCCTTCCTATTCACTTGCCACTAGGATTGCTCCTTTAATTGACAATGCTCCATATCAAAAGAGCTCCTCTGGCAACAGCAGCAAAGCCACTGGTTTATAGGACCTGCTCTAGCCTGGTTGAACAATCACTCCAGCAGAGCTGGGTGGGGGATGACTCAGACAGTGTTGTTTGTGTGTGACGTCTGGTAATTTTCATGAACAGATGCTTCTCAGCTTGTCTTTGGTCAGTTTCCAGTTTTTGACAGTTTTGTTCAGCTTTATAGTTGCTTTGGGGGAAGAGGATTTGTCAGTCTCCTCAAACCATCATGCCGAAAGTCTAAAGTCCCAGTCTACATCATCTTGCCATTGATGCTGATGTAACTTAACTGCCTGATTCTCTGTGATCACGTAGTTGCTTTCTCATACCTGCTCAGCTAGGAAATGGAACAGCAGCAATAGAATCAACCTGGAGCAAGTTGATATAGAACACTGGGGCCATAGTGGGCATGGATTTTTCCCATGGTTAACTAGGAATTATTTGTAGTGATCAGGCATTATTCATACTTTTATTCCCTGTATAACTAATAAAACATAATTGCCCTACAAATGGTATATCATTTTATATATATAAATGTTATTTACATATACTTTGTGTCAACCAAAGAGATTAAATTACTGCCTTTTGTAATGAGATTCTAGAAACATTGGTCTTCATTACATTCATGTTCTCCCTGAATTTTCTTCCATTTACTAATTCAATAAATATATACTTGGTTATCTAAAGTATACAGAGGCATGTTGAGTGATTCCAAGATGAAGCTGATATATATTTTGTCCTAAAGGAGCTTATAGGTTAGTGGAAGTAATAGAATGTAAACATGAAAAATGAAATAGGAAGCGCTGGATGACGTTGAAGAGTTACAGATCTGTGCTATGGAAGTTCAGTAGGGTAATTGAGTTTTCCCTATCTTAATGATTCTGTTATCACTCATTCCTCCCATCACCTTGTCGTCCCTGCTTGCATTCCCTCCCCAGCTGCTTTCCTACTGAAATCCTTATGCTGTTACTCACTCAAGCTAGTCACTGTCAATAACATGTACATAGAGCTTCCACCTGCACTTTTCTTGTTTGGTATTTGTCTGGTTCATGTCAGCTTTGGATATAGGTGGGGTGCATTATTCCTAATTTATGGCTAAGGAAACTGACATCAGAGTGTCTTGGCCAACCTCCTATATTAGAAGTGAGAGTCAAGTTTTGAACATAGGTGTTTGTACTCAAAATCCTGGGCCCTTTCCAGTATGCTGTGCTGCCTCTCACACAGCAGACTTTCCTCTCCAGCCAGTAGATAGTTGGGAAGAATTAAGTTTGATGAGTTGGGTCAGAATTAGAAGAAGCTTAGTGTGTTTCTAGACAGACACACAAATGAGGCAGCAAAGCAAGAGTGTTCAGGCCACTTTTTGAACCATTTCTCAATTAGTCTTTTTAATGACTTTTAATTTTATAATAATCAGAGATCCATATTTTCATTTGCATCTCATTTATTCCATAGGTGTTGAATTGTTGCTTTAGACACAGCATATTCAAAACCAAATTTGTCATCTCTCTCCTCAGTCTGTTGTCTCTTAACCTTTCCTTTCTCTGTTAATGGCACCTCCAGCTCTCCAGTCTCCTAAGCCAGTAACTTGAAAATCTTTGACTTCTTCTTAACCTTTACCTCAGCATCTAATCCTGTCATTTCCTATGCCTACCCCATAGGGTTATTGTGTGAGTAAACTGACAAAACATATGAAGAAAAGCTCTGAAAGCTGTGAATGAGAGGTGTTTATTTCCTCTAAGGCAGTGCATCTGTTGATGTGTACAGTACTGCAAGGCCTCAGCAACCATTCAGAGTTAACTTTTTGTGGCATTGACACTAGCTTTAATGAAGCCTGTACTTAACATCTGGACTAAAACTGCATAATCTTGCATTCTTATAGCAATCTACACTCTTAAAAGCACTACCAAAGGAGGAGGGGAAAAAAAGAAGGAAGAGTGAGAGAGAACAAAGTTCTCTTGTGTGATTTGCACAAGAACTGGAAGTCAAGTTTTAAAACCCCAACTGGCTATATCCATAGGTCTTTTAAACTAAAAACCAAAGTCTATTTTATTAATACCACTCCACCACTCATTCTCTGTGACCCAGGGCAAGTGAGTTAGCAGTGTCTCAGTCTCTACGTATAAGTTAGAGATAATGATCGTACCTATTTTACAGAGCTGTTGTAAGGATTGAATTATCTATTTAGAGAGCCAGTGTGCCATATATAAGGTGTTCAATAAGTGGTAGCTATGGGATAACTCTTTCTCCCTCTCCACCTATCTACAGACTTTAGTTTGGTCCTCCTTTGCCATTTCCCTGAGATAGATACTTTATTTCATCTGACATATTTATTTAGACTGCATCACATTAGACTCTCTCGCAGTTCACAGACATTTCCAGAAGGTTGTTGCTCTATCACTTCATTGAAAACTAGGTTCACAATTTTAGGCCAGGCACGGTGGCTCATGCCTGTAATCCCAGCACTTTGGGAGGCCGAGGCGGGTGGATCATGAGGTCAAGAGATCGAGACCATCTTGGCCAACATGGTGAAACCCCATCTCTACTAAAAATACAAAAATTAACTGGGCGTGGTGGTGCGAGCCTGTAGTCTTAGCTACTCGGGAGGCTGAGGCAGAAGAATTGCTTGAATCCGGGAGGCAGGGGTTGCAGTGAGCCGAGATCATGCCATTGCACTCCAGCCTGGGTGATAGAGCAAGACTCTGTCTCAAAAAAAAAAAAAAAACTAGGTTCCAGTTTTCATATTTTCCTCTCTACTTCTCTCCTACTGATTTCCCTACTAAGGTTCGGACATGACTCGGATGAATTCTTTCAGTTAAAAATTGCGAGATTAAACTTGTGCTTTCTAACTCCAAAATGAAAGAGATTTTAGGTTCAATATTAGGAAGAGTTTTCTGCAGTCAGGACTGTCCCTCAGTAGAACTGGCTGCCTTGGAAGTCATCAAGTTACCCATGGCTACAGCTGTACAAAAGTGGCTTCTGGCTCGCAGAGCGTTGGCTTGCCTCTGCTTCCTCTCTCCCATCCAGTCCCTGAGGTCTGCAAGCTGTGTCAGTATACCTCGCAGTGAGGAGTGTAACAAACAGATTCGCTACCTGACTTGCTTTTTTTTGGCTTGGAATTTTTGGTTCAGGATTTTATGCTGTCATAGTTTTAAACGAATTGACAAAACAGCAAAGTATGACTTAAAGTGAAGAAGTTTGTCAACCTTCCCCACTGGATTACCAGATACAGAGGACAGGGTTTAATATTAGACTAACGTTGAAGATGTGGCTCTCAAGTCTCCTGCAAAGGAGCTCTGCAGTGAATTCATGATAGCCATGGGCCTCTGAGTGTAACTAGGGTCATCCATACTATTCCATATGTTAAAGTAGAAAAAAATCGTGAAATCTTGTCATTTGCAAGACTTTTATGCAAAGTTTGACAGATGTTGCATGCTGCTTTCAGGATTAAGAAAATTACATGGGCACTACTGTGCCTTCAGTGAGATGTTTTATTCTCAGCTGTCACCCTCCCTGTCCCTTGCCCATAACCATAATAGTGGCCAGAAAGTCTGCTTGCTCTACAGTGATGTGTTTTGAATAGTGCCCATTAGTTTTCAGTAGTAACCCTGGCCTGCATGTTAGCCTTCAGTTTAATGGCCTTTTTTATGTTCATTCATTTTATTTTATTTCCCATCGTGGTTTTGTTTATTTCTTTTTTTGTTTTTTGTTTTTTCTGTTCTCTTTTTTAAAACCGTCGTGGTTTGCCCTTCATATTCCCCAATGTTTGCACATGACAAGATGTTGCCATCCCAACATTGCCTCCCACTTCACTGACCAGTGCCACTACTGACCATCTAGCACCAGCCACAACGGGACCACTGCCTTCAGCTCCTCGGGATGTCGTGGCCTCCCTAGTCTCCACCCGCTTCATCAAATTGACTTGGCGTACACCTGCATCAGATCCTCACGGAGACAACCTTACCTACTCTGTGTTCTACACCAAGGAAGGGATTGCTAGGTAAGTGCCTGCGTGTCTGCAGCCAGTTGGCTGCCTCTTGGTCCACAGCAGCCCCGTCCTGCTCACCCTGGTTCTTGGTGTCTACCAATTTTTAGTCCAGAAAATACGATCACTGAGATGCATCTTCCCTAATTTTAGGTCATTGAATAATCTCCCAAACGGACTAAAGTCCTGGTAGTCTGTCCTTTTCTGGGATGACTTAGGGAGAGAGTAGATGCAGCTATTGAGGTGGAAGGTATTTAAATGTAACTAGGACTGCCCTTTTTTTACATAAGATTCAGTCAGTATACATTCTGGAGATTAAGGTAGACTTAATTTGTTAAAGTAATCTTAAATGAGTATTTGGCACACCCTTATGTGGTGTGCACTGTGGGGCTCCAGGGGTTCTCCTTCATGAAACAAGAGTAGTTAGTGATGACTTTTCCTAAAATAGCATTTTCATTACATTCCTCTTCATCTCCACCCCTTCAGGAGCTCACATTGCTCATAGGAAAAGATCCATAATGTCCAGGCTGCTTTACCTCACAGACTGCCTTCACTTTATCTGTCCAACTTGATTCTGAACTGAACCTTTTTCCCCAGTGTAACTGACTTTCTAGTGAAACCAGTGTAATCACTATAGCCTTTTTTTCCAGTGTGTTCTCTTCAGTCACTTCCCCTTGCCATTTTCTCAGCTAAAGGTGAACTCAATTAATCCTTCTTGGCCCAGGTTAAGCCCCATGAAGCTCTCAAAAAGCTTTCCCCACCTTTTCAGCACAGAGAGTGTTTCCCTTGAACGTGTGTTTGTATTCCTAATATTAGCACTTGATTATGGTAATACGTGATCTTTTACTACCTTAAGCTGTTATTCTTCAATTAGGCTATATATATTTGTGCTGTTTTCCCAACCAGATTATAAACTCTTTGGAAGGAAACATGCCATATGCTAACTGTTCACACGTTGCTGAGTAAATCACTGTGCTCTTACAACCAAAACAAGAAAGCTAAGATACCTATTTTAGTAGGAGCCCTAACACATCAGCTAAAGCTTGTATTTCTACTAGCATGCTTATAGTTGATGTATATCGTAGTTGCTGCCAGACTGGCAAGTTCAACAATTAAACAACCCTTTCTTTAATACTCTCAAGAAGTCTGAGTGACATAACTTTTGACCAATAGATGGAGTCACCTGAATGTTACACTGTATGTTTTGAGTTTTACAAGGGTAGGGAAACATAGTTCTATATATAAAAAAGGTAAGACATTCCTACCAAACGGCAGGTTTCAATATCACCATTAAAATACCGATAGACTTTGAAATCTCATTGCAAATCTCATAAGTTTTCACAGAAGAAAGAAAGCATCTAGTAATTCTGCATAATAAGCTTTATTTCTACAAGAGGTTTTTTTGCTCTTATTGTGCCTTCTTCCAGAAATGCATTTTTCTCACATTAATTACATCTGGCTTCTTATCTGTCATCCTTAGATGACATCTCCTCAGGCCTTCCCTGAATACCAACCCAAACTTAGCCCCTCGGTGGCTGTCACACAGTGGTGTATCGGAGCCAGCTTGTTCCCAAACTAATTGTTAAATGCTCGGGAAATTTTGCAAACCTAATGACATGACTTGGCAGCTTGAAATTGGGCATGGTGGGAGTATTTACAGTGACAAATGCTACAAACCAGAGCCAATTGTTAAACATTCACTAGAACACCACTGCTATCACATCACCCTATTTTTTGGTATGTGTGTGGTGGTTTTTTGTTTGTTTGCTTTTGTTTTATTTTTTTTTTAGAGCATTTATTACTCTCTGGAATTTTCTCTTTTATTAGCTTATTTATTTTGTCTGTCTTCTTCAATAGGGTGTCTCCAGCACCTGGAACAGAGCCTGGCATTTAGTAGCACTCAGTAAATATTAAATGAATACATTAATTTCAGTCAGTGGTGAAATAATAGATAATTCAAGTAATTATGTTGAGATTGACTATCCATTTGGTGGGAAAAATAAGTTATATCTCTGTCTTAATTATAGATGGATTAAGAGAGGAATATTTTGAAAACCTATGCATATATTAGAAGAAAATATAGAAATTATTTTTATCATTTAGGGAATGGGAAAGGGCTTTTATAGGGAAATAGCAAATCCAGAAGCCATAACAGGAAAGAGTAACAAAGTTAAAAATTACAAGTAAAAGATATCCCAAGAGACAAATAATACAAACAGATGATTCATAGTAGGGGAAAGCCCATTAGAGTTAAAAAAAAAAAAAAAAGGTTTTCACCATCGCTGGCAGTCTTGGAAGCAAAATGATGCATTAGCTTTTGTGTGTGTGTGTGGTGTTTTTCTGTTGTTGTTTTTTTTTTTGAGACAGAGTCTTGCTGGGGTCACCCAGACTGGAGTGCAGTGGCACAATCTTGGCTCACTGCAACCTCCACTTCCCAAGTTCAAGCGATTCTCCTGCCTCAGCCTCCCAAGTAGCTGGGATTACAGATGCCTGCCACCACACCCAGCTAATTTTTATATTTTTAGTAGGTACAGGTTTCACCATGTTGGTCAGGCCGATATTGAACTCTTGACCTCAGGTGATCCACCTCAGTCTCCCAAAGTGCCAGAATTACAGGCATGAGCCACTGCACCTGGCCGAGTTATCATTTTTCATCTATAAAGCTGGCATATTTTAAGTTGATAATATCCAGTGTTCATTGAATTGACAGCTAGGAAGAAAACCACTATAGGTTATTGGTGGCAGTATAAATTACAGTAGTCTGGGAAGGGTGATTTGGCAGAATTTTTAAATATTTTAATCATAGCCTTCAATCAAACTTCTAGGTAACTGTTCTGTAGACATACAGATATATGTATGCATTGGGCCCTCATACAAACATGTTTATTTATAGCATTGGTTGCAAGATTGAAAAGGGAAACTCTCCACTGATAGAAGAATGGGCACATAATACACAATCATGCATCACATAACAACGCTTCAGTCAGACAGACTGCAGTTACAGTGGTGGTCCCGTAAGATTATACCACTGTCTTTTTACTGTACCTTTTCTGTGTTAGATACATAGATACTCGCCATCGTGTTCTCATTGCCTACAGTGTTCAATACAGTAGCACGCTGTGCAGGTTCATAGCCTAGGAGCAATAGGCTGTACCATACAGCCTAGGTGTGTAGTAGTCTCTACCATCGAGGTTTGCATAAGTGCACTCTGATGTTCACACGATGAAATCACTTGATAGATTTGTCAGAACATGTCCCCATTGTTAAGTGGTGCATGACTGTATGTATACCCAGTACATGAAGTATGGTACAGCAGTTTTCTTAAATGACCTATCTGTATATTTTGATGTGTATGTAAATGCCTAAAGCAGTGATTCTCAACTAGGGACACTTTTGCCCCCCGATCCCTCAGAGGATATTTGGCAGTGCCTGACAACATTGTTTTTAGTTGTCATCTCTGCGATGAGAGAGGTACTTACTGACATCTAGTGGGTAGAAGCCAGGGATGCCGATGAACATCCCGCCACACACAGGACAGTCCCACAGCGAAGAATTACCCTGCCCAGTGTCTCAGTGGTGCCAAGGTGGAGAAACCCTGGCATGGAGACTGTCTGGCGAGATATGTGTCAGTATGTGCCACAGTTAGCTCTCGGGGAAGGACAGGTTTTGACAAAGGAGAACTGATACTTACCTTTTTTATATTTAATTGTTTTTAATGAGACTCATTTGTATTTAAATTTTATAATAGATCATGGGTTGGAGTAAGCAGGAATGATTAGTAAGTGAGTTTGTAGTTGGAAGAGATACAGAAGTTGAATTGGCAGGGGCAGGTGGGCATGGCGAGTGTGTGTAAAGAAAGAGGAAGTGCAAGGTAAGGCCATCTGCATGTATGCTGTGAGAAGGATGCAAAGGCAAGAAAGCTGGCCAAACTGGCCCCGAGTTTTTGGCAGAAATTAGTAAGAGACTAGAATAAAGTGGATGTTTGGAGCCAGATTGCTGGAATGCCAGTGAGAATTTGGATATAGTCAGATAAGAAGAGACCATTTTAGACTGTTAAGAAAGTTGTACACTGTGATTTTATTAAACAGTACTTTGGGAACACTACCCAAAATTAAAGGAGAGAAAAAATGGAGTCAGGGAGACAAAATCAGGTAGTAATTATGTCAGTCTAGATATGTGCTAGTTGTCTGCCTGGATGAAGATGAAAGCAGCGACTTGAAGTGGATAGCACAAATTTGGGAAATATTTAAAAGGAAGGTTTTGGGAGACCATAATAATTTTTGGTTGCTTCATCACTTATGATTTCTTAATAGAAACAGTGAAGGAGAAGTTAATTCTTTTAAGTTGTAGGACTATATCCTGGCTAATTGTTATATAAACAAACATTTCTTATTAAGCTTTGTCAGCTTCAATTTTCTTATCTTAAAAACAAGGGTAATATATTTACTTCACATTTAGTAAGAATTCAATGTTAGAATGTGTGCCATTACCTGCATTTACATATTCCCCTACTTCCTGCATTTGAAAATTCAGCCACCAGGTGGCACCATATGCCTTGGTCATGAGCTGTAATTCTTTTGGGAACCTGAGTTGCCAGAGATTTCAAAAGGTCCTTCATCTGCCTTTTCAGCTATGAAAATTTCATCTTTCTTTTAAAAAAAGACTTTAATTTCAACAGCAGTACTTTTTGATATTATCCACTAAGTGGGAAGTGGAAAGTAAGGTATTCCTGCTGTTGATAGCACTTTAGCGATGGATTGAAGCCTTAGAGATCTGTTAGTCTAGTCAAGGGGTTAGCAAACCACGGACCCTGAGCTGAGTTGGAGCAGTTATTTATTTTTATGGCCCCGGAGCTAAGAATAGTTTTTACATTTTTAGTTACATTTGAAATGTTACATAGGCAACTACATAATATTCTCCATTTTGCCTCTTGGCCTGTAAATATTTACTACCGGGCCCTTTAAGAAAATGTTTGCCCACCCTGTCTCATTTTTTCATTTAATAAATAAAGTGAGGCTTAGAAAGCATTAGTGACTTTCGCTCACAAGCGAGTAGCATTGCCAGAACTAGAATTGCGTCTCCTAACTTCGAGCCCAATGCTCTTTCTATAGCGTGCCTTTTTCTTTCCCTTTTGACTCTTAGTTTTCACATTCTAATCTAAGTCCTACTGTAACTGCACACACTTATGAGAAGTATTGTTTTTAATGCTCCTTAAATCTTATTCTGAAACTAAGGGTTTTTTTTTTTCTGTATAGTAACTTGGTTCTGGGACCTCAGACCAATAGTGTCAGATCACCTATGACTGATTTTTTCTTAATAGTAGTACTTCTATAGAAATTTGATTTAGATATTAGTAACCTTCACTTATTTCTCCCATTGTTTCCCTTTCACATGAAACAAACAAAAATATATATGATATTACTATGCAATATTTACAAATCAGAAAGCAGATTTTCATTCATTCATTCAGTGTATATTTGAGATGCGTTTTCCCTGTATGAGCAGTGCACTAAGTGCTTCTATGGTAGTGAACATAAATGAGAGTCTTTTACTTCAGTTTAAAGTAAAATAGTCCCCCTCCCATGTCTTTCTAGGAGAAAACTTGTTTCAGCTTTTCTGTATAGGGTGAACAAAAGAGACCTGATCTGTACTCTCTCAGGGAGCTTTTAGTTTAGTGTAGAATATTATATAGTTGACTCCCCGGAACTTAACCCCTAGTACCCTACTGTTGACTGGAAGCCTTGCCAGAAACATCAACAGTCTATTAGCACATATTTTTTTATGTTATATGTATTAATACTGTATTCTTAAAGTAAAATAAGCTAGAGAAAAAAAGTGTTATTAAAAAAATCATAAGGTGCCAGGTGCGGTGGTTCATGCCTATAGTCCTAGCACTTTGGGAGGCTGAGGTGGGTGAATAGCCTGAGGCCAGGAGTTTGAGACCAGCCTGGCCAACATGGCAAAACTTTGTCTTTACTGAAAATACAAAAATTAACTGGACGTGGTGTTGTGCACTTATAGTCCTAGCTACTCTGGAGGCCAAGGCACAAGAATCGCTTGGACCCGGGAGGTAGAGGCTTCAGTGATCCAAGATCACACCAGAGCACTCCAGCCTGGGTGACAGAGTGAGACCCTGTCTCAAAACAAACAAAAGAAAAAATCATAAGAGAAAATAGTTATTGTACATTAAGTAGAAGTAGATCATCCTAAAGGTCTTTACCCTCAGGTTGAGTAGGCTGAGGAGGAAAAGGAAGAAGAAGAGGGCTTGGTCTTATGTCTCAGGAGTAGCAGAGGCAGAAAAGGTGGAGAAGATGGAAGAAGAGCAGGAAAGGCAGGCACACTCGGTGTAATTTCTATTGAAAAGTTCTGCTTATAAGTGGACCTGCACAGTTCAAACCTGTGTTGTTCAAGTATCAGCTGTACTTTGCTTTTAGACAGGATCATCTGTGATCAGACCAAGTATCAGAAACCGCAAAGTGTAGGAAATCAGTTGTAAATCCTGTGATTGAGAGATTTAACTGAAGAGAAAATAGTATTTGTAGGTATCTCAAGTATGTCTGAAAAATAATTTTTGTTACCACAATATTCTTTTCCAGGGGACCTAGCTGATTATAGAGAAAAAAAATCCTCTGTAAATATTGTATGAGTACTACCATTGGTTCTTTTTAATTAAAATAAAGTAACTTAAAGAACTATAGAAAATTACTGAAAAGCAGTTCTCTGCACTGCAAATGCTCACACACAATAGGACAGATTAGCATATGGTCATGTAGAACTAAACAATTTTTAAACTCCAATTTCAAGGCAAATTATCAATATTTTAAAGTAAGAATTTTCATTAAATAGATTAGAATAATGGAGTAGTTTGAGGCTGTTTAATTACTTTCTCAAGACAGGTATAGCTCTTTCCTCACATGAATGACAGTTCCTAAAAGCTAACTGTTTATCTAAAACAGATTCCTTCACAATATTTGTTGAAAACTCTTGGTTATACAATCTGGTTTTCATTGTAATGAGTACAGTAGACTGAGCATGTTTGTGGACCTGTGTTGTTCACACAGACCCCCAAGACAGGACCTGGAAGCCACCTTTTTTTGTGAGGAACCTAGATAACAGGTTTTAAGTTTTCATCTCATAATATTTAATACTAGACCACTGGATTCGAGTTGTGATAAGGCTTGTCAGACATTTCATATCAGCTTCAAAATCATTCAAAAGTAATGTTAATTTTAAGAAATAAAAGTATAAAAATCAGTGTTGTGATCAGCTTATTTTAAAGACCGGATTACACTTAGGATTTATTTAGATGTTTAATGTTTTTATTTCCAATTTAAAAAAGTCGTAACCTCTGGCATTCTTTTTACTGAGAGTTTCTTATCCAAAATATACATAGCATTCTTTGATATCTTCTATAAAATATCATTAGGTCATACCAGTATCCACCTTCCATCAATTTTCCTAAAACTCATTAATTTCTAAAGCCTAAAAAGTTGATGACCAGCTGCCCCATTTGAAATGCCACCGAGGAGAGCCCTGTATCTTCTCCAAAAGGAGGTTGTGATCATGGTCAGCAATGTCAATAAAATTTCAGCAACAACATCACTGACTTGTCAGATACGTATGCCCCTGCTCTTTTGCCAGTCCCTATCTTCTTTGCACTATCCTACCCCTAAAAGCTTCATTTTTTGAGAGCTAATTTTGACTTAAACTGATAGATTTTTATATGGCATGGAAAATGAAACTCTGCATTCTAGAAGTACTCCTAATTGATGCTGTTTCTCTCCAAATCCTTCTTTGTCTAAAGGGAACGTGTTGAGAATACCAGTCGCCCAGGAGAGATGCAGGTAACCATTCAAAACCTAATGCCAGCGACTGTGTACATCTTTAGAGTTATGGCTCAAAATAAGCATGGCTCAGGAGAGAGTTCAGCTCCACTGCGAGTAGAAACACAACCTGAGGGTAAGTCTTCCACCTGTCTGTCAGCACCCCTAGAGGTAGACCTCTCTGAGGTTCTACCTTTGTTTAGCCTTGCACACCATAGAGGAGCAGAAGATAACCATTCCTTACTTTTGGGGTCCTTATCAATTAGGGGAGACAAAATTAATTTACATCAAAAAACAGCAGATAGGGCCGGCCACAGTGCTCACACCTGTAATCCCAGCACTTTGGGAGGCCAAGTTGGGCAGATCACCTGAGGTCAGGTTTTTTAGACTAGCCTGGCCAACATGGGGAAACCCTGTCTCTCCTAAAAATACAAAAATAAGCTGGGCATGGTAGCAGGCTCCTGTAATCCCAGCTACTCAGGAGTCTGAGGCAGGAGAATCACCTGAACTCAGGAGGCAGAGGTTGCAGTGAGCTAAGATCGCACCACTGTACTCCAGCCTGGGTGACACAGTAGGACTCTGTCTCAAAAAAAAAAAAAAAAAAAAAAAAAAAAACCAGCAAATAGTACAAGACAATAATATACTTCTGTTGATGCTTTTCTACATATTCATAGTTTACTGACCCTGTAAGACTCAGCTCAGATGCCATCTAGAATCTTTCCTCTGATTCTAATATTGTTATTTCCACAGTTCTAAAATACTTACCACGTTCTTCCTTCAGTTATGACTATGAATTTGTCTTGCTTATTATATAGCAAAGACAGAGCTTTTGTCATCCTTGTATTTCCCACAGTATCTAATACATTGCATGTGAAGTAGATACTTAATAATTGTTCTTAACTGGATTGTCCTATCTTTATACATACCATGCTCTTTAGAATCTCCTTGAGGCTTTATTTTGGACCTGTGGTCTTTTGTGCTAAATAGGGTTACTTGCAATTACATTTCTAAGATTTTCTGTGACGCGAGTGTCAGTCGGGTTTATATTATCTATGTGTGATATATCTTATGTTTGGGTTATAAACGATAGACCTGAAATTATGAGCAACCAAATCTTAATGAATACTTTTTTCACTCGAGGCTTTTGTCTAGACTTCTGCCTTCTTTTAACACAAGTCAGTTTTTCCTCGGTGCATTCTTCAGTCTGCTTTTGTTATTAACAGCACTAGTTTTTCTGCAACATCCAGTAATATTCTGTGATTCCATGTATAGAAAAGGGAAAAAAAACTTCCAGTAACAAAAAAAATTTTACTTTGAGTAGAGAGTATATGGGATATATTTGTAGAGGCTACTGATCAGGCAACTAAACAGATTAAATGACTTAACCAGTGAAACTATAGAAATATTTTAAGAACTTTACCTGGCAGGTGGAATAAGTCAAGAAACTATAGAACTTCACTTTCTAATGGCATGGCAAATCATTCACCTATCAAATATTTATTGAGTACCTCCTATACCAGGTAATGTACAAGATACTGGAGATACAGGGGTGAACAAGCTAGGTCTTCTTCCCTTAAAGAAGGAGCAGGCAAAATAGGAGACCTTTGATCATTTCAATGACAGAGATTGAAGATAAGCATCAAACCCGGGCAAGAACAAGAGGGCCATCAGAGAGTCGGGGTTGATTTAAGGGAAGAGTGTGTTCTCATTACAGGCAGGATGTTGAATTTTACAGTTAGCTGTGTTCAGACAAGAGCAGGAATACTCTATGAGGTTTCAAGCTCAGTTATCCATCAGCTTTCAGGTAGAGGCATCATTCATGAGAGATACGAGGTTATAGAATAGGAAAAACTTACACTGTAAAAGATAGAAAAGGCAAGGCAGGATCCTAGGGAAAGATGAGACCTGAGGCTGGCCTTGAGGCATTTGACTTAGAGCAAGCGTTTTGGGGGAAGGAATTTGCATAACCCAAATCCCAGAAATAGAATCTAACAGTGCACATCCAAAGTAAGTCATGACAAAAATGAAGGAAATGCAAGGCTTTTATCCTGAGGCTGTGAACCTTTTGAAAATAAGTATTTGGGTCTGTACATATTCACATTTCCCTTGGAAAGAATCTGTAGTTTTCATTATCATTTCATAGCTTATAAGTCAAATTGCTGAGAACCACTGAACTAGGGAGGGTCATTGTCAGATTAGAGATGAAGGAAAAGGGGTGAAGAAGAGTGGATTTATTGAGTGCCCACCATGTGTCAGCCCCTGTGTTAGGCAGTCAGGATGGAAAGACTTGGCTTTGGTTCACAAGGAACTTAAGGTCTGGTACCGTAGACAGCAGTGTGGTGTGTTACCACCTGAAGGAAAGTAGGCAGCACAATCATTTATTTAAGGAGTCTGACTAAAAGAAAGTAGTTATAAGAATATAGGTGGAAGGGGCCACAGGTTCTGTTGAGGGTATTTTAGTGATGGAGAGAGACTATAACATATTTTAGCAAAAGAGAAACAGGGAAGAGAGATTTGCATTTCATCTGGAGGTGTTCAGCTGGTGTGGGGGAGGCATAAATGTTGGAACCAGCCCTTGGAAAATATTTTACATATTTAGTTTCACAAACCAACTTAACATTTTTTCCATTTATTATGCCACTGTACAGCTGAAATGAAGGAATTCATTAGCACCTTTTTTAGGATCATATTTGCCTTCCCTTGGCCAATGAATATATTGAAAGTGATTTCAAGAGAATTTAGGGACTGTTTTGTTTTTCTTCCACTTTAGTAAGTTAGAAGAAAGTTTTCCATGGCAGCAGAAGTGTGACAAATCCCACCTGTCAGGCTGCACAAAATATACCCTTAACTTAAGTGAATAACGTGATTCATAACTAAAGCAAACAACTGTTAGAGTAACCATATTCAGATTTCTCTACTTCGGTAGTGAAATTAATCTTAAGCTATGGTGCTGTTATTCAGGAAGGCCAGTTTGTTTTACATTTTGTTAGTTTTTTTTCTCCCTTCCCAGTTTTTAAATTTAATGAATGTCTATTACAGAAACACTAGCGCCAGAGAAATTGTTTTCAAATATAGAATGTCTACCGAAGTGTAGGCTTAGATAGCTACACAGGATTTGTGTATAAATTGGAACTGGAACCTGTCAGTCAGACAAAAAGAATATAGTAAAAGGGTAGGTATGTGAGCCATTGTGGGAGTTAGAGCCAGCTAGACACTTAAGCAGTCAGCCAGCGATCCAGTCTTCCAGTCACATACATCCTATCGTGGGTATTGTATTAGTCTCCTTACAGGTCTTCTTGAGTCCACGTTTTAGAATCAGCAAGTACTCAACTCCTGGCTCCACCACTAGCTGACTTTCTCATCACTTGGGAAAGATTGTTAACTTCATAACCTCACCTATAAATAGAGATGATAATATCCATCTCATTTGGTTTAGTGCAAAGATTATATGAGAAAATACATGTCAAGTGTTTAGTGCTTGACTAACCATTCAATAAATGGTAGCTGTTTTTACAATTATTCTTTTATCTAGTATTGTTCCTTTACTGTTTTTCTTCCAAACATCTGTTCACATGTCCTTTCTAAACACAGATCTGATCATGTCATGCTCCTGCTCATAATTTCTCAGTAGTTACCTAACACCTACTAGAGAAAATGTGAACTTCAATAGCAGGACATTAGATGGTTCTTCACTATCTGACCTGTCATTGCTTTCACCAATCTCTGTCTCATATTTACTCTGTTTCAACCAAGCTGAACCACTTAACACTGTCTTTTTATATATTCTCTCTATTGACCCCATTGACTGGAATGATTTTCCCTTTAGTATCTGAGGAAAGTGTTCGTTTTGCTTGACTTCAAGAATTCTTCACCAGTCCTTCTTTTCCCTCCCAAACCCCTCCCAAAGCAGAATTGTGTGCTCTTGTCTTTCTGTTTTTATTATAACAATTACTAAATCTGTTAGCACTTATGACATTTTTCGTAACTGTTTATATGTCTGACTTTCCTGATAGACTGGGAGTTCTTTGTAGGCAGGATTCTCTTCATCACTGTATCCCTCATGCCTACCTACCACAATGCCCGGTAGAAGAAGGATCTCTGTCTGGGATGGTTGCCTTTTATGTCTTGCATAGTCCCACTGCAAAACTGGGATTTTATAAACCACAAAAGTTTTCCAGTATAATTTCTGGTTTTGATTTGAATCATAAAAAGGAAAATGTGTTTATATATTATTCTAAATCCACTTCAATCAAATCCATTGTTTTCTTAGCTTCTGTTATTTTTAAAGCGTGATCAATATGACAGTATTGCCAAGGATCGCTGTTGAGAAGTGTAGTGTTTGATTCACATCTTGCTCTCTGGAACTTTTCTTTCTAGTTCAGCTCCCGGGTCCAGCACCTAATATTCGTGCATATGCAGCTTCACCTACTTCCATCACTGTAATGTGGGAAACACCATTATCTGGCAATGGGGAAATCCAGAATTATAAATTGTACTACATGGAAAAGGGGACTGATAAAGAACAGGTATGAAGTGAAGCAACTTTTCAAACCATTGATTGGAAGAGTAGAGTTGAAATATGTTTCCAAAACTCAATAGTTGCTTGACTGGAAATGTGAGGGGGGAAAAGGTACATAGGAAATGAAAAGTTGACAGGTTCTATTTCTTTGTACCAAGATTTATTGTGTAGTTTTTACCAGCAAGGGTCACTGAACATGAAGCAGCATTTCTAAGTAAATTGTCAACTTATGATTAATCTGCTTTGACTATTAAAGAACGTTATGTAAAAGGGATAAAATCTGTTTCATGTAGAATATAGAATTTGTATAGCTAAGTCTTTATTTTTCCACATTTCTTTTGGCTTGAGTTGTGTATGTATAAAATGTTTTATTTTTTTCAAGGATATTGATGTTTCAAGTCACTCCTACACCATTAATGGGTTGAAAAAATATACAGAGTATAGTTTCCGAGTAGTGGCCTACAATAAACATGGTCCTGGAGTCTCCACACAAGATGTTGCTATTCGAACATTGTCAGATGGTGAGTTCTTCCTCTGGAACAATATACCACACTTGGTGTCCCTAGTGGTTTAGTTGTAGTGTCATGGGCTTTGATGTCAAGAAGATTCAGTTCCAGTCCCAATTCTACCTCTTTCTGGTAGTATGACTTTAGTCAAGTCTGAACCTCTTTCTTTATGTGTAAAATGTAGATAATACCAACTTCCAGTGAGAAAGCATAGAACATAAACTGCCTCTTACTGAATAGGCTCTCAATGTTTGTATTTTTAGCAGAAGCTTTTGTGTAAGTAAATACTATTGCTTGTTCATAACACAGACCATTCCAGGGCTTTTGGAAGACTAGCCTTTTTCTACTTAGCAATCACATTTTCAGGCCAAATTAGTCTTTGCAGTTCTTCCGTATTTGTGACTGTTTTATTTCTCACCTGTGACTGAATTTCTAAATTAAATCACACACACACACACCCATGACCTAGAGCAGTGTTTTTTGAACTATAACTTGCCAAAGAGATTAAGTCAAAATCAGCATTCAAAAAATATATTTTTAGAATAGAACAGAAAAGATTAGAGTTCACTGGACTTGGTAAGGGTATATGTTGTTTAATGAAACTCAGCTAAATCTAATGTTTTAGAAAAATATCTTTTTTAAAAAAGTCTTTATATGTATACAGCTCTTATATAAATACACATGCCTTAGAAGCTATAGTTTCACGCCCTTAAGTAAATAGTCAAACTTAACATAACCAATAAAATAACAGACTGACATCACATGCCTCCTTATGTGATACGTGGAGGAAGGCACAATATTACTTCTGTTGTTTCCCTGCCAAAAATATTTAACTTGAATCTGATCATGATGAAACAGACGCATTCAAATTGCGGGAAGTTCTGCCAAAAAAAATTTTTTAAATTTTAACCTACTTGGATTCTTAAAATATATTAGTTTTATCAAAGAAAAAAAGGTTGAGGAATCATTCTAGAATCTACATTAAAGAAGAGTAAAGACACATGAAATAAAATATGTATGATCTTTGAATCCTGCATCTGGAGGTTAAAAAAACAGCCATAAAGGACACTATTGGTATAATTACTTAAAGCTAGATATATATGATATTAGGCAGTAGTAAATATTAAATAGGTTATTAGCTATATTAGATAGTATTTTGGGGTTAAAATTAAAATGTCTGAATGTTATTGTTGTATTGCTGCATTTTGTTGGAGAATGTCCTTGTTCATAGGAGATACATGGTGATACACACTAAAGAATTTTGGAGTGAAGTATCATGATGACTGCAGTCATTGCTCAGATGATTCAGAAACAATATGTAGATAGATAAATATACGTATACATATATAGTAAGATAAATCAGATGTTGTAGAATATTAATAATTGTGAATCTGAAAAGAATAGCCATTCATTGTACTATTCTTGCCACTGTTTTCCATGGGCTTGACAGTTTTCAGGATGAAAAAGTTGGGAGGCCTGATGCAGTGGCTCACACCTGAATCCCAGCACTTTGGGAGGCCAAGTCTGGCAGCTCACTTGTGCCCAGGAGTTCAAGACCAGCCTGGACAACATGACAGAACCCCATCTCTACTTAAAAAAAAAAAATAGCTGGGTATAATGGCACACTCCTTTAATCCTAGTACTCAGAAGGGCAGGCAGATCACCTAAGCCCAGGGAGGTCATGGCTGCAGTGAGCTGTGATTGCACCACTGCACTCCAGCCTGGGTGACAGAGTGAGGCACTGTCACAAAAAAAAAGTTGGGAAAAAGAAACAATAAGCAGTTATACCTTGGCTAGAGAACTACCATAAGCCAGTTAGTCAAGATATTGGGGAAAAGTTAAGGGAAAAAATGTTTACTGTAGGCTCTTAAATCTACACATGAGCCAAATTTTAACTGCATTAAGTGTGTTGGCATGTTGTCTGCAGTACCTGTTGGAACTGAACGCATCTCAGCATGGTGATTAGGGGCAGCACTTTGGAATAATGCAAATCTTGGTTCCTAGGCCCAGGTGAAACAAGTAACTTGCACAAGTCAACTTCTCTGAACCTCTTCTATAGTTTTCTGATCTACAAAATGGAAATAATAATAGAAACTCTGTCCCGAGGTTATTGTAAGGATTAAGTGTCTGCCATGTAATGAGCATGCAGCAGATCTTAGCTGTGTTGTGCTATGATGATAATGAAGACAACGATCACAGCTATGTTGGATGCCTCTGCAACTCAGTCACTTCTTAGCATGGAAACTGCTGGAATCATTCATGTACGTTTTTCAAAACACATGTGCCTAGGTCCTACTCCAGATCCTCATTACCTGAATCTCTGGGTTGAGGCTTGAGGCACTTTGCTAGGCACAAGTTACAGAAATGAGCAAGACACATTCTCTTGTCTTCCAGAAGCTGTAGCATAGTGGGCACTTAGTTGGATACCTGGTCACCAAATGTTAAGAGAGAGAAGGAGAGAAGGGCTAAAGTCAGCATTTTGTGAGTGGAGAGAAAACAAATCAGGTTTACTTTGCTTGCTCTCACCAGTATGAAGGGAGACATTAGAGAATGTGTGGGTGGGCCACACGCTTTGAGATAACCCTGTATTATGTTCTAAAGAGAGTAACTAAAGTTATGTGGCTGTTTAACCAACAGTCCCAAACTTCTAACATCTAAATGAATATTTTCTGATATCTGGTTGCTTTAGGAAGCCAGATGGTTCACTTTACCAGCTGTCATTGCTTAAATATCTTTGCTCTACTTGAGAACTGCCTTCAAAACCAGCCTAGGAACTCCACAAGAAAGCCAGGCTTACTGATTTATGTACATCTCATTTTGATCCATAATGTCATTACCCAGTTCAGTCACTTGCCATATTCCTAGACCTGGTTCCAGAGAAATGTATGGTTGTCTGCCAAGATAAAGATAGACCTGGGCCAGGTCCAGTGGTTCACGCCTGTGATCCCAGCACTTTGGGAGGCCGAGGCGGGTGGGTCACCTGAGGTCGGGAGTTCAAGACCAGCCTGGTCAACATGGTGAAACCTCATCTCTACTAAAAATACAAAAATTAGCTGGGGATGGTGAGGGCGCCTGTAATCCCAGCTCCTTGGGAAGCTGAGGCAGGAGAATCACTTGAACCTGGGAGGCGGAGGTTGCAGTGAGCTGAGATTGCGGCATTGCACTCCAGCCTGGGCAACAAGAGCAAAACTTAGTCTCAAAAAAAAAAAAAAAGACCATCACCAGTAAGACTCAAAAGAATATATTTAAGGTTCTAAGTATATATGGGGTCTAGGCAAGTTCAGAGTCTAGAAGAGTTCAGAGCCACTATGCATCCTTGAAATAAATACCTGACTTCCCAAAGGTACAGCCAAGATGATCACATGATGGGTGATGTGTGGGTGATTTAAAAAAAAAAAAAAATTTTTTTTTTTTTTTGCTTCTCTAGTTCCCAGTGCTGCCCCTCAGAATCTATCCTTGGAAGTGAGAGATTCAAAGGTAAAACTTTATGATGCTACTGTTCATTTTTACTGGTATACTATCATCCCTCAGACAAACTTACAGAAAGTGAAATTCTGTGGGACAGCATCAAAATAAATGAATGACAGTGTTGTAATATTCTGCATTTAAAAATACTAAACCTATAAATTAGAACCTAACTGAAAAACGTCATAATCAAGCAAAGAAATAAGAAGACATAGATATTACACTTGCATTAAAGTTGGGCTTAAAAACCAACTCATTTATTCTCCTTAATTTTGCTTCCTTTCTCTGATGCCAGAACTGCTTAGCGTTTCTGCAAATAAATTGCTCTTTTTCTATAAAACATTACATTCTGGATGTTAACTGTTCAGAACCTTAGTGGTATGGCAGAAGGAAAGTTCCTTAGTGCTGTGAGATGAGCCCATGTGAATCAAAGGCAGACTTCTGTCAGATTAGTTGTATCTGCTCAAACTGTCCCTCCTAGCCAAGTTTGCTCGTACTTAGGGCCATGTGTGGCTCTCAGAGCCCCAGAGCCCTTCTGGACTACACAGACAACTGAGATATTCAGTACTTTCAAGAATACTGTAGAGAGCCAAGTGCGGTGGCTCATGCCTGTAGTCCCAGCTGCTCGGGAGGCTGAGGTGAGAGGATCACTTGAGCCCAGGAGTTCAAGGCTCTAGTGAGCCATGATTATGCTACTACACTAAAGCCTGGGTGACAGAGTGAGACCCCGACTCTAAAAAAATAAGAAAGTACTATAGGACTCCTTTTTTAAGAGACAACCAGCTGTTGATTAATCATACCCTTTTTAAAGAGTTTTAGATGGAAATTGTTTAATTTCAGCTCTTCTGCCCTGGACACGGGAAAGAATTTTTATACCTAATAATAGTTTCCTTCCCCAATCCATGTGGTTCTGGCCTTCTTATACTTTCCTTCTGGAAACTTTTCTGAGACTTTTACCCAACATCATCTTTCTGGCAAAATAGCCAGGAGATCAGGGGTCCAGAGTGTACTACTCGAATGTATAATCTTCTCATTTGATCATTGAGGGTTTTCGAATTTAAAGGTATTTTTGAGTGATTATTAAATAGCTTTGTAAAACTATGAGTACCTTGCTGCCTCTATGTTTCTTCTCTTTACACTGTAAAATCAGGATAAAAATATGTAAAACAGACCAAGCTTTTGATATATTCAGCCTTTTTTCTATAATCCTGTCTTTCACAGAGTATTATGATTCACTGGCAGCCACCTGCTCCAGCCACACAGAATGGGCAGATTACTGGCTACAAGATTCGCTACCGAAAGGCCTCCCGAAAGAGTGACGTCACCGAGACTTTGGTAAGCGGGACACAGCTGTCTCAGCTGATTGAAGGTAAGCTATCTTGCACATAGGCAAAAAGTGGGAGACGATGTCTTTCTCAGATATTGAATTATGCTAGTCTAATGACTGCTCTGAGCTGCCGACTTATACAAACAAATTTAAAATGGTTCAGAAAATGTGTAATGGTTCAGTCTACTTCTGACTTGAAATACTCTTAAAGGTTCTGCTATCTCTGAGTGGTGAGATTGAGTTTGATTTTTTCTTTATTGTGTTTTCTACGTTCTCCACATTTTTTGAGCGTATTTATTGCTTTTTTTGTAATCTGAAAAGTGATTAAACAAAGCTATATAAGCATAGAAATTACTCCACTCAGTCTAGTTGATAACAGAGGTCTACAAAATGGTTTTTGTAACACCGACCACCACCTGTGTGTATGTGACCTGAAACAGTATTTGTGAATAGCCGCATCATTGCAATAATCATACATGTGACTATGGACACAATAAAGTTTTAGAAAATACTATCAGGGATAGCTCCTTCTGTATAGTTTCCCTTCCTACGCAACAGAATAAGTGGCATACATGGTAAAAATGGACCCAAATGTGTATGATATATGGGTTCACCCTGAAGATCACAGAGAATTCTTCCCCTCCCCCTCCCCCGTCTTCCTCAAGCAGGGAAAGTAGAGTTGGCTAAGCAAGGGCAAGGTTCCTTTGCAGGAGAAACATGGGAGGCAGATTAAGTGCTTTCACCTTGTGAATGTTGGAATCGTGCCTACAAAGAATTGAGACAGATGTCCCAAGCTGTCCTTGTTCCATAGGGTTTTCATAGACGCCTAATATGGCAGCAGAATTGACTATAGTCTGAGTAGACCCCATCCTGCCCACTCCTTTATTAGTTTGACAGTGCCAAGACTCTGTCATGCTCAGTTACGCATGCCTTAGCTTCGGCACCATCATCCTACCTCTGTCCAAGGAGTAAACTCACATGGGCTGGGCCTGTTGGAGGCATTGCCTCAGCTATATTGGCTTCGTTTTGTCATTCAGTAGAGCCCATCTGTTTCACAAGCAAACAGATGAATTTGAGTCTAGTACATTTACAACCTAAAGGTGTGAGTTAGCTGTAGCTGTAACAGGGCAGTCACCGGGCATTTTAATCTTGGGGCAAAAGCTCTGACCCAAGTAATTTTTCTGCTAGGAAACTCGAGGGCAGTGCTGGTAGATAAGAACTATACAAGTGGGAGGTATTGTCATTATTACCTAAGCCCAAGAATTAATTTCATCACCCTTTGGAAACTTTAGCTTTCTTTATATTTCATCCCTCCTGGGTAGACATTGAAAGGATTACATAAGCTTGGCATCACCCACTTTCCTGTGACCCCAGGGACCAGGTTCTTGAGAGAACCAAGATCTAGGGTCAAAAAGTGTCATGTTTTTTGGCCAGGCATGGTGGCTGATGCCTGTAATCCCAGCACTTTAGGAGGCTGAGGCGAGCAGATCACCTGAGGTCGGGAGTTCAAGACCAGCCTGGCCAACATGGTGAAACCCCGTCTCTACTAAAACTACAAAAATTAGCTGGGTGTGGTGGCACGCGTCTATGATCCCAGCTACTCAGGACGCTGAGGCATGAGAATCGCTTGAACCCAGGTGGTGCAGGCTGCAGTGAACTGAGATCACACCACTGCACTCCAGCCTGGGCAACAGAGTAAGACTCCATCTCAAAAAAAAAAAAAAGTATAATGTTTTCCCTTGTTTATGGGTATAAGTTTCTAAAAACTGAGAGAGCCCCTGACAGTGAAAAACGGTGCTCTAGTAATCAGCAGGCTCCTCACTCCTCACCTCACAGATGGGATTGACTTCCTTCAAAGTAGGAGAAGGTGAATGTTTGGCTCCAGGGGCATATCCTTCAGTCTCTTCCAGTTTCTTCACAAGAACCCCACGTCTCTTAGCTGCAGTCCATAATCATGACTGCAGTAGATGGTGCTGAGAAATATCACCAAGGGATCATTGGCCACACATGTTCTCAAAGTCAGTTTCAGCTGGGTGTGGTAGCTCACACCTGTAATCCCAGCACTTTGAGAGGCTGAGGCAGATGGATTGCTTGAGCTCAAGAGTTCGAAACCAGCCTGGGAAACAGAGTGAAACCCTGTCTCTACAAAAAGTACAAAAATTTTAATGGATGAGCAGAGACTGAAAAGAAAAAAAAGTATAAAAATTAACCAGGTTTAGTGGTGTTAACCTGTGGTTCCGGCCACTTGGGAGGCTGAAGCGGGAGGATCGCACTGAGCCATGATTGTGCCACTGCACTCTAGCCTGGGCAACAGAGTGAGACTCTTGTCTCAAAAAAAAAAAGGTCAGTTTCTGATTTTACTCTTACTCTACATTCAGATGAATAACATTTGCCATTCATAAGGCTTTTCATTTTGAATATTTAATTGCATTTATTATATGCTAGGCACCATTCTTGTTGCTGTTACAAAAAGAGTATAGTCTTTGCCCATGAGATTATTCATTTTCTCAATGAAACATTTGATGTGTAAGCAAAATAGAATTTTTATGGTAAAAATGGCTTTATATCTATCAAGAAAATTCTTACCTTTTAAAATCATATCTGGATTTATTCATTCAATAGATTTCATTGAACTTTTGTTAGCATGCTCTGGCACTGAGGATACAATGGTGAACAAAAATGGAGATGCTTGAACTCTTAAAGCATTAACTTGAAGCCTGATGAGTATTAGGGAACAAAATGGATTACCAGGATCCTTTACCAACAACACATTATATAATTAAATTTTAGGCAGAAGTAATTGTTGTTATAGCTCTAAACAGATCTTGCCATATCTTTAGGATGTAAATCATATACCTTACTCATAGTCTATAAAACTCTATCGGATATTTAGCAAGAGAGGAACTCAGCCTCTTTACATAGTACCTCATATTTGCTTGCTCTCTCATACATCCCAGCTGTTCCTAAAGGACAGGGAATAATTGGTTGGATTCCTTCAGGATCTTCATTGAGCAGTGTTTGCTAGTAGTCCAGATTATTATCTGTTAACAAACACATGTGCAGCTCACTCTAGTGCTTTCTGGTTCAGTGTGTGGGGAGACAAGGAGGTAAACTGACTTGGGCCCAGGCATTTTGCTCCTCCCTTGCATCTTGCTGCTTGCTTTTTTGGAGCACACAGATTATCAGGATGGGCCTGTTGAGATAGAACCTACCAGCTCTTCTCCCATATCATGGGGCAGGATTAGTTAATCAAATCAGGGCTTTTCTCGTGTCCTGGCTGAGTTACGATCTCAGTATCTCTCTCTTTGGAGTTCCTGTATTGTGCTGCTTGGTAAAGAACCCACCATTTGGATATGGGGAAGCAGGATAATTTTCATAACCTTGCAAGACCTACCACAATATCTGGTATTTAAGTGCTTTAAAATGTATGTGTGAACATTGAATAACTGACCATGTTATTAACTGTTGCCCTGCTTTATAGGATAGACTTTTCTATGGGCATCTTTGTTGCCTTTGATACATTGGTAAATCATGTACTTTATTAGCTAGTAGTAAATAAAAAGTTGCCTAACAGAAAGGTTTGGGTCATTTTCCACTTTGACCTACTATATAATATATGAGCAATTGGTTGTTAAGGAATAGATTTTGAAACCATATTTGGTGCTTAAAATTTCTCTGCCACAGTTATGAGGTGGCTCAGAGAACAGAGGTATCTCAATAGGAGTTACATCTTTGCATTCTTTCCTAGGTTTTGGTGCCTGACTAGATACCTTTGTTCCTTTGTTATAACTCATTGTTCTTGGCCTCTTTTTGGCCTTAGCTTTCTTTGTAACACAATGAAGGGATTGCATTAAATGAACTCTGAGGTGCCTTCAAGCTCTTCAACAAAAGTCTGCAATCTCCTGGGAGCTTCAGTCATTTCTGTTTTCCTCTTAGATTGTGTGGGCTTCAGCCTTTGCTTTATTTAGAGATGGAAGCTACTCTATGTTGTATTTGTGTTTTGCCAGCACTGTATTAACTTTAACTGAAAGTTTGTCAAGCTATACACTGAGCTGGTGACTGACATATTTGCCTTAATGAGGAATTATTAATCTTTTGTTTTTCCAAAGCTCTTGTTTCAGCTTGTCATTTTTGTCATTTGGTCTCAGGCCTCGATCGGGGGACTGAATATAATTTCCGAGTAGCTGCTCTAACAATCAATGGCACAGGCCCGGCAACTGACTGGCTGTCTGCTGAAACCTTTGAAAGTGACCTAGATGGTAAGAATAACAATTGGGGCCAGGCACAGTGGCTCATGCCTGTAATCCCAGCTACTTGGGAGGCTCAGGCAGGAGAATCACTTGAACCCGAGAGGCGGAGGTTGCAGTAAGCCAAGATGGTGCCACTGCACTCCAGCCTGGGCAACAAGAGCAAAACTCTGTCTCAAAAAAAAAAAAAAAAGAATAACAATTGGCCAGATTGGCACACAATAAATACTAACTATAGTCAAATGAGTCAAACTGGAAAGCCACAGGCTTGGGTGGATATGGCTCAAGTTTGTGAACTTTAGTGTATCATACTGCTGTCATTCCTGTATTACATCAAGGCTCCTGGAATGGATTTTTTGCAGTGCCTTTTAGAGAACTGTCCTTTCAAACAGAACTAGAGCAAATAAAAATGTGTAGGTGCTATAAGTTGGATTTTTTTTTTTTTTTTTTTTTTTTTTTTTTTTTAACCAATGCCATGAAGTAGATGGCTGGTCTGAAATTTAAGGCTGAGCCACATAAATCATACCTTTATTTCAGTTGCAGTTTCCCTTTTCTTTTAGTCCTGGACACTTTGCCCTTTTTCTCACCTGTTTATTCAATGAGTACTTCCAAATGGGTGTGTATAGGTAGCACCTTTATCAGTGACAGGTGCTGGACTTGGGAGGCAAAAGACCTGAGTTCTTGTTCTAAGTCTCAGTTTACGAATTTTTTATTTTTGAAAAGGAGTCTCACTCTCTAACCCAGTCTGGAGCGCAGTCATGGCTCACTGCACCCTCGATCTCCCATGGTCAAGCATGATCCTACCATCTCAGCCTCCTGAGTAGCTGAGACCACAGGCTGTACCAACACACCTGGCTGGTTTTTTGGTTTGTTTTTTTTTTTAAGAGACATGGTCTCACTATGTTGCTCAAACTGGTCTTGAACTCCTGGGCTCAGGTGATTCTTTCTCCTTGGCCTTGCAAAGTGCTGCAGTTACAGGTGTGACCCACCATGCCTGGCCTCAGTTTACTACTTTTTAAATTAAGGTAGTAATTTATGCCCTGAAACAGTGTATGTGAAAGAGCATGTAAATTTCCTCCTTTTTAAGCCTCTTAGTCTCTCACCAACTGAATCAGTTGTAGCTCTAAAATTTCATGTTTTCTGACTTATCATACTACTTAGGGGAGTAAATAATTGGTGCTATTACTATAATGTGATGCTTAAACACCGGTTAACAACAGGCTTCCAACTACTCAGTGTTACGCCTTTCTAATTCCACCTGGTAGAGTTTGGGACCAAGAGAGATGGTAACTGTTGAAAGGCAATTTGTTTTTCTCTACTGTGGCCAAAGAGGTTCTTGTATCTCTTTGTTTTCCCTTCCAAACTAATGTTGCAATGTCTTATATTTAAAGCTGATCAGATCTTGTTTTTTTTTTTTCTTAGAATGCAGTAAAATCATGGGCTGTATTTCACTATACATACATAATTCTCTTTGAACTCCTGGGCATAATGTGAAAAACTTAGCCCCAAATAGTGTGGCAGGAGGCTGAATGCCATTCCCCAAGGATGGTGAGATATTCTAAAGGACAGTAGATCTCATCTTGCTTTTCTATTTTTCCTTCCCAGAAACTCGTGTTCCTGAAGTGCCTAGCTCTCTTCACGTACGCCCACTCGTCACTAGCATCGTAGTGAGCTGGACTCCTCCAGAGAATCAGAACATTGTGGTCAGAGGTTACGCCATTGGTTATGGCATTGGCAGCCCTCATGCCCAGACCATCAAAGTGGACTATAAACAGCGCTATTACACCATTGAAAATCTGGGTATGTTTGCTAATAGAGAAAGTAATTGCATATGTGATTCCTTTCTTTTTAGCCTTTTAGGTAATACTTTTATTTTTACAAGAAAATTGCAAAGATAGTACAAATAATTTCTGTATGATATTCGCCTGAATTCCCCAAATGTTAACATTTAAGCACATTTACATGTATATTTTTTAGAGTGCTCCTCAATTTAGACTTGGCTAATATTTCCTTATTACATTCAGGTTATGCATTTTTGGAAGGAATAGGGTAGAAGTGTTGGGTTCCTATCAGTGCATCATATCAGGAGGCACATTACAGCCTGTATTGCTAGTGATGTTAGCTTTAACTAACATCACTAGCAATACAGTTGGTTAAAATGATAAATGGTTAAAATAGTAACTACCACATTTTCCTGCTATAAAATTATTATTTTTTTCCTTGGCAATTAAAAGTACCTTCTGGAGGAGATACTTTGAGTCTGTAAATATCTTGTGTCTCATTACACTTTCACTCACTAGTTTCAGCATCTGTAGTAACAGTTATTAGAATGGTGTTTCCCCAGTGGTAATTTTTTAATTCCATATTTCTTCTGCACATGTTAGCATCCTATGATAAGGAAGAACTTTCTTTCACCCCCATGAAGAGAATGGCCAATGGGAGCCTCTTTATAACTGGTTCCTGTATCCATTTGGCATTTCCATCTTTCTTTGAGCACTTTCTTCCTTTTTGACAATATAGTAAGATGTTCCTGGCTCATCTAATGTATCCTTAGCCTTGGCCCTGGAACCAGCCATTTCTCCAAGGAACCCTGATTTCTTTTATGAAAAGTGATTTTGGAAACCAATATCTGGGCACTATATGTGTTCATTGTAACTGGGCTAGAAAATCCTAAGGAATCTACAGAAAGGCCACTAAAACTTTTAAGTGAATTTAGCAAGATCACAAGATACAAAGTCAATATGGAAAAATAGTTGTATCTCCATAAACTAAAAATAAGCAGTTGGAAATTGGAATTAATGATACCACTTAGAGTAGCATCAAAAAATATGAAGTACTTAGGAGCAGACTTATAAAATGTGTGCAATATCTGTGCACTGAAAATAGAAAATTGTTGCTGAAAGAAATTAAAGAATACTTAAATGAAGATACCATGTTCACTGGTTGGAAGCCATGATGTTACTAAGGTGACGCTTCTCCCCAATGCAGTCCCAAGAAAAGTCCCAATAGGCTTTTTTTGTAGAAATTGATAAGCTTATTCTAATAATTTTTATGAAAAAAATCAAAGGAACTAGAATAGCCAGTTTTTTTAAAGAAGACCCATGCTACCTGATTTCATGTCTTTTTATAATTGAGATGTAGTGGTGGTATTGTAAAGGTAGATGTTATAGATCAATGGAACAGAACAGAGTCCAGAAATAGATCCATGTGTATATAGTCAGTTGGTTTTTGAAAAAGGTGCTTAGATAATTTAGTGGGGATAAGATAGTCTTTTTAACCATAGGTGTGAGTATACCTGGATATCTGTATGAGAAATAAAAGGAACTTTAACCCTTGTCTTACACTGTATGCAAAAACAGACCTAAATAGCAAGACCCAAATGACTTTGGGATAACAATGGTAGAAGAAAACATAGGAAAAAATCTTTATGGCTTTGGGATAGGCAGGTACCTCTTAAGTTGTAAAACAGCACAAAAATGCGTAAATTGGATTTCATCAAAATTTTTAAACTTTTACTTTTAGAAAGATACCAAAAAAATGAAAAGGCAAGCCACAGACTTGGAGAAAATGTCCACCATTTAAATATCAAAGAATTTGAGTCCAAAATATATAAAACTCTTACAACTCAATAATAAGAGGGTAACCTGATAAAAAATGACCTGGAGATTTGAACAGACACTATACCAAAGAAAATATATGAATGAACAATAAGCATATGAAAAGATGATCAGCAACATCAATCATCAGAAAACGCAAATTAAACCCACAAAGAAATTCCATTACACACCCACTAGAACTGCTAAACTTCAGTAGACTCACAAAAACAAATAACAACAAGGATACAGAACAGGAATGCTCATACTAGCTGGTGGGAATGTTTGACAGTACAACCCCTTTGGAAAACAGTTTGGAGGTTTCTTGTAAAGTTAACCATATAACCCAGTAATCCCACTCATAGATAATTAAAAGAAATAAAAATACATATCTACGTAAAAACTTATGTACAGTGTTCATAGTAACTTTGTGAACAAGGGGAAATAAAATTCTCATCAACAGGTAAATGGTAAATCGTGATATATCCATATAATGGAGTACTACTCAGCAATTACAAGAAATAGACTATCAAGACACAACAGAAATTAATCTCACAAACATGCTGAGCAAAATAAGTCAAACACAATCTACATATTCTGCTGTTACATTTTGTGAATTACAAGATAGGCAGAATTTATCTATAGTGACAAAGCAGGACCAGTGGTCACCTGGAACCAGGGGTGATAGGAATCAACTACAAAGGCACCAGGGAGCTACTTGAAGTATTGGAAATGTTCTATATCTTGATTTTGGTGGTGATTATGCAAGATTTATATATTTGGCAAAACTCAAAATGTGCATTTCAATGGATACATTTTATTGTATGCTAATTATACCTCATAGTTTATTTTTTTGAGACGAAATCTCTCTCTGTCTCCCAAGCTGGAGGGCAGTGGCGCAATCTCGACTCACTACAACCTCCGCCTCCTGGGTTCAAACGATTCTTCCGCCTCAGCCTCCTGAGCAGCTGGGATTACAGGCATGCGCCACCACACCCAACTAATGTTTGTATTTTTGGTAGAGACAGGATTTCACCATGTTGGCCAGGCTGGTCTCGAACTCCTGACCTCAGGTGATCCTCTCGCCTCGGCCTTCCAAAGTGCTAGGGTTACAGGCGTGAGCCACTGTGCCCAGCCTCATAGTTGATCGTAAAAGCAAAAGAATTTGAGAAATATTTGTATTTTATGATAAATAACGAATTTATTTTGTTAGGTATAGTTACTTTTCCAAATTGGATTATCATTACAGATCTTTTTTGAAACACTTGTTTTTAAAATCAGAACCTGCCCTGACCAAATTTTCATTCAAATCATTTCTTTGTAAACATCTTTTCTAAAAACAACTTCAGGTTCCTAACAGATGAGTTATATTCGTCCTTCCTGGTAGAAAATAAGCTGTGATTTAAATATTTCAAGAAAAGTCACCTTTATCTTTTTTCTTCCAAAGAAGAAACAGTTACAGTTAACCTAGGAAATGTATCCCCACATAAACATCTTTTAAGACAGTTGTTAGAGAGCAAAAGGAAAGCTTTGCTGGTAGAATAAAAATATCTGGCCAGGCACAGTGGCTCACACCTGTAATCCCTGCACTTTGGGAGGCTGAGGCAGGAGGATTGCTTGAGCCCAGAAGTTCAAGACCAACTTGGGCAACATAGTGAGACCTCATCTCTACAAAAAACTTAAAAATTACCCAGGCATGGTGGTGTGTGCCTATAGTCCCAGCTATTTGGGAGGCTGAGGTGGGAGGATCGCTTGATCCCTGGGGGTCGAGACTGCAGTGAGTCCTGATCATACCACTGTACTCCAGCTGGGTGACAGAGCGAGGCCTTGTCTCAAAAGAAAAAAAATAGTCCCCTGTAGTGACCAGCCTCATACTGTTTTCTTTATGAAACTACTGAAATAAAACTCCTTTGCAGTATAGACAAAACGTGGTCCTTGACCTGCAGGTGCTATCAGTCTAACAGAACAAAAAGAAAACACAAGAAACAAGTAAGTTGAAGGGAATTTTGTTCAGAGAAGGGAGGGCTAGCAAGACACAGTAGAGCAGTCAGGGAAGAAACACCTGAGCTTGAAAGATAGACTCAGAATAGCATTTGAAACAGAGAGATGAGAGGAGTGCTGCATGCAGAAGAGAGTAAGCAGATAGAATTTATTAGAAAATTGAGTACATATATTGCAGAGTAGCAAAAAAGTTAACTTGGCATAAAGTAAAACAAACTTGAGCTGTAATTATTGACCTAGATAGATCTAATATGCATGTGATGTTGAGTAAAAGAAGCAAGTCAGAGGTGGAGAAGTACAGTTAGCAGTTCATCTATTCCTGAGCCTGGAACTCTCCCCTGAGCTTCAGAGCCATTGTAAACATCTGCCTACTGGGTATCTGTACCTGGATATATCTTATATTCCACTGGTTCAAAATTAGTGTCTTCTCCCTGAAACCTGTTGATCAATCAGCAGATATTTAATGAACACTTACAATATCCCAGACACTGTACTAGAGATGGAGCAGAGAATGAGTCAGATGTGGTCACAATTATTAGAAATAATACAATTCAAAAAAAATTGAAATTGTTCACAGTGCTAAATAAGAGTAATGGGCCATGTAACTAGAGAGGTTGGTCCAGTGAGGAATGAGTTCTTTCAGGGATGAATAGACTTATCTACTAGGTAAACAGGAAGAATGGGATGTGTCCCCAGCATAGGGAGCAGCTGCAAGCAGGAAGGCCCCATGTTGGTGTGAACATAGTGCTCAGTGAACTGAGAAGTGGCCAGTAATGATGGAGCACAGAGAAGAGGGGAGAGTTAGTGATGGGAGAAGACAAGTAGAAGATTCAGCAACTTCATTATCTGTCTAGAGGGGATGAGGGAAAAGGAGGTCTTAATAACTCCTAGATTTCTGGCTTGAGCAGCAGGGTTGGTGGTAGTGTCATTTACTAAACTAGGGGACATTGGAGCCAGTCTGGAGCTGGAGGCGGGGTGGGGAGGGAAAGATTTGAGATACCCAAGAGGAAATGCCAAACAGACAATTGAACATAAAGGTCTGGTGCTCATAAGAAAGATCCAGACTACAGAAACATAACATAATTATCTGTATTTGCAGTTGATGAGACATACATGCTTATCAAAGCTAAGGAAATGAATGAAAGTTCATAGGGCAAAAGCAAAGAGTGGGAACAGAAGAGGACCTAGAATCAGGCCTTGAACATGTGTATCATGGTTGCTCTTGCCTCTTTTCCCAATCTCAGTGAATGACATTTTCATCTATTCTGTTGCCCAAAGGACTTTTTCCTTGTCAGTCAAGAAGTAAGTCTTCCATTTGTTGTCAGTTCTGACACAGGAAGACCAGGTGCCTCTATATGGTGCCCACTAGTGACAATCTAGGGGAGTGGGCCGGCCGCCAAGAAGAGCAGCTGTTTGAAGCTTTTGAAGTAACAACATGCCACATGAGGCATGGCTTACGAGGCATGATGGCTAGATGAGGTTTGGCCATTTCTGGATTTGGAGGCCCCTTGGAGAGTTAAGGACATTGAGCCCTTACTGAGTTACCAGTTAATCTCCTACTTCTGTACCTTGTCTGTTCCTATGGCTGTCCTTCGGGGAATGAAAGGGGTCTGTTTAATTCCCAGCTCCATCTATAGGCTTCAGCACATTAAATCTTATCTCTTCATTCTCAGCCAAACCCTACACCATACCCTGAACATCACTAAACCACAGGAGAGGCCAAGAGAGAATTCACGCACAGTCAACCTCCCCTACTGAGACTAAATCCAGGAAGTTGATCCCCACCAGTTTTTCTGTCCTGTGTGTGCTTCCGTCTCCGCATCTCCCCACACCCTAAAATAATCCCCCATAAAAAAGGTTAAAGTTGGCTTTCTTGAATTCTGTGGTTAAGATTATGCACAGCCACCCCTGAATTTTTAAAATTCTATAGTGAGGATTTTTTTTATGCGTCTGTTTCTTTTCTTCAGATCCCAGCTCTCACTATGTGATTACCCTGAGAGCATTTAATAACGTGGGCGAAGGCATCCCCCTGTACGAGAGTGCTGTGACCAGGCCTCACACAGGTACAGTATCCCATCTTTCCTAGTCTCCAGCGCTTCTCCCAGCAGTTCAGGCAGGATATTGGCACGAGGCCTATCCTGTGGGTGTTAGTGAAGAAAAAGTCTGTGGCAGTTTCGGGTGCTGGCTTCAAATGGAAAGGTGGGCTTTCAGCGTGGAAAGATCTATTAATTCCTGTTTTGCTTTTTCGGAAGATACTGATTTTGTCACGTAAGCCACTTTATGTAGATATATACACATGTTTTTAATGTTAGGATGTGGAAGGCAGAGTTTTGAGACAATTAAAAGGGATTTTCCATCTTTTAGGCATGTGAGTTGAAACTAAAGTGAGTCAAAAACAAAAAACGTAGATTACTGACTATGGCAATAAACGCATGTGATTTGTGAACCCGACATTTACTAGTCACCTGAATTGGTTAGGAAAGTATTTTTCTATGTGCCTTTTGTAAGCTTGAGTATAAGGCCAGAGGTACTGTCCATTTGATGAGTTATATATTTATTACAAAGGAGACCAAATAGTCATTGTTTTTCTTTGAATTATCTATTTAAAATATCTCTAAAATAAAGTAATATACATGTCATGTAAATTTTTCTATAGATATATAAGGTCTAATTTAGATCCAAAAGAGAAGGTTTACTGAAGTAAATATGTTAGAGTTACAAATTTTTAAAAAGGGCACTGGAAACCAAAGAATTTATTTTCAGAAATTTTCTTTTTCATTTATTTCCCAAAACTTTTGATTCTCTATTGTCCAGTGATGTCTGCTAGATAGGTTGCATAATTGTACAGATTTGATAATATTCTTTAATAAAGCTTACCTTTCCTGAAGGAAGAGTACTTATACCCTTGAGTTCCTTTTGCTTTATTTGGGTGTGAGCTGTGTCACGGTACTCACATTAGGACCAGAACATCAGGGGGTCTAATAATCTCTGTCTCTTTTTTTAAGCTTCTATTTAAGAATATCTAAGAGATTGTTTAATTCCTACACGTTTGGTAGTTCTGTCCTGTCTTCTTTGTGCTTACATTTTATAATTTCTTTCAGCAATAGCATTGGTATTAAAAAAGGAGAAAAGATTATGTGAAAAAGAATATTTAAATAAGTGGTCTACTGCTTTCTAAAATCAGGCTATAATAGTAAAAAACAAGTTTGAAATTATTTTATATGGCTTAAAAATATAGCCTTCTGGCTAGAAATATACAAGAAAATATTCCTGAATCATGGAATCTAGATGTGTTTTCTAAGGGTTGCTACATATAAGAAAAAAATTTCTCCAGGTATTCTAGTGACTTCTACACCTGAAGCTGTATTTTCTGTAACTAATTGGTATGTGTGCTGCCAAACTTTGAACAAAGCTCTTGGTTATATAATGTATGCTGCTCCTCTGTTATTTTTAGTTCTTATTATGCAGGAAATACACAAATGGAGATTATTACTTTAGCTTACCAATTATTCATAAACAAGGTCTATGCCATTGCACATTTTGAGTAAGAAGGACTAGTCACCATGACTATGTGAGAAGCCCATCGTAAACCCTGAACTTAAATCAGTATGTGTACTTAGAAAACCTAAGCATGCATTGGGGAAGCCCATGTGGATCCTGCTGTATTGCCCTCGGCCCATGATACATGGTGCTTCTGTGCTCATTCTGGCCTCAGAGAAGGTGTCTGTTGTATGTGGCACAGGACAGCGACATGAATGTAGGCTTTCCATCAAATT
This sequence comes from Cheracebus regulus, assembly GCA_963574635.1. Taxonomy (NCBI): domain Eukaryota; kingdom Metazoa; phylum Chordata; class Mammalia; order Primates; family Pitheciidae; genus Cheracebus; species Cheracebus regulus. The sequence continues at coordinate 86,637 of CAUYQU010054898.1, read as the reverse complement.
AGTACTGTATAGTACTCTGATTTCTAAGGTTTGGGAAGTTTGTTACTGTATAGTACTCTGTATAGGACTCTGTATTTGTACTGTATAGTACTCTGATTTCTAAAGTTTGGGAAATTTGTTACTGTATAGTACTCTGTATAGGACTCTGTATTCGTACTGTATAGTACTCTGATTTCTAAGGTTGGGAAGTTTGTTACTTGGAACTGCGATAACCATGGCATTTCCATTAACTGATGGGGATTCATCACTGGATTGTTCTCTGACTCTGTGGAAGAAACTGATAGATAGTGTCAGCTTACCTTTCCTGAAGGAAGAGTATACCTTGAGTTCCTTTTATTTGGGTGTGAGCTATGTCACTCTACTGTCTTTAGACCCAGGACATCAGGGAGTCTGAACTTGACCCTTTGTGGGCAACATATACCCTCAATACCCATGGCTGACATTCAGGACTCAGGTTTGAGTTGGACCCTTACACGATCAGTGATATCACAGATAACTCTTGTCCCAGAAATTCAGCCACATTCACTGGAATCTCAAAATAAACCACGAGCTTTGTATTGCTTGTTTAGAAATTGTACTCCTGATTTTAAAAGCAGTTTTTACTTCATGAGCCTTTTTGTTTTTTGTTGTTGTTGTTGTTTTGAGACAGCCTCGCTCTGTCACCCAGGCTGAAGTACAGTGGCACAGCCTCGGCTCACTGTAACCTCTGCCTTCCGAGTTCAAGCGATTCTTGTGCCTCAGCCTCCCGAGTAGCTGGGACTACAGGCACCCGCCACCATGTCCGGCTAATTTTTAGTAGGGACAGGGTTTCACCATGTTGGCTAGGCTGGTCGTAAATTCCTGACCTCAGGCGATCTTCCTGCGTCAGCCTCCCAAAGTGCTGCGATTACAGACGTGGGCCGCTGCACCTGGCCTCCTGAGTCTTTTTGAACAGGAGGTAGAATTTTCAAGTTATTTTAAGAAAATTCGAGCATGAATACATTAATATAATCACTGAATTGTCACATTTTAATATGCCTATAGAATGCAGTAGACAATGTAGTTTATTACTGCTTCTCTTAACATTTTTCTGTAATTTTTTCCTGAAAGAACACAAGTGGAAATAGTCTTTTAAATGAATGGTGGTTATCTATTAACTCCGAATTTTCTTTCTTTTTCTCCATTTCTCACCTTTCATTCCATTATATTACCCTGCATTTCCCTTTTATTTTATTTTTGTTTACATTAAAATGCCACTCCCCTTTTTAATTATTTTCTGCTCAGACACTTCTGAAGTTGATTTATTTGTTATTAATGCTCCATACACTCCAGTGCCAGATCCCACTCCCATGATGCCACCAGTGGGAGTTCAGGCTTCCATTCTGAGTCATGACACCATAAGGATTACATGGGCAGACAACTCGCTGCCCAAACACCAGAAGATTACAGACTCCCGATACTACACTGTACGATGGAAAACCAACATCCCAGCAAATACCAAGTACAAGGTACTGACACATTTGCTCTGGGTGAAAAAAAGCTAATCATTGTTGGTATTTTCTAATTTTAAAGTTCTCAATTCATGTTTTTTTCAGAATGCAAATGCAACCACTTTGAGTTATTTGGTGACTGGTTTAAAACCAAATACCCTCTATGAATTCTCTGTGATGGTGACCAAAGGTCGAAGGTCAAGCACATGGAGTATGACAGCCCATGGGACCACCTTTGAATTAGGTATGTGTTGTCAGAAACCATGTCACATGGCATTTCTTCTCTTTGCAAGAAATGAAAGCCAGTGGAAGTCTGTGCTCATGTTGTACCACATTCCAAGTCATGAGGCACTCATCACCTGCTTTTACTACCCAAGGAAAGAACTGAGTACATGAATTGACATATTTACAAAACACAGTGAGCAACTACATTTGGAATTCAGTGTTTGCTATTTCAGCTGATTAATAATTTTTTTTAATCATTGAACAAGAACATTAGCAAATAACACAATACTGTAGTGCAAAGCATACTAGATTTTAGGAATCAAGAGACTTGAGTTAAATCCCAGATCAGCCATCTATTGACATGTGATCGTGAGCAAGTCATCCAGCCTCTCTAAATCTTGGTTTCTTTCATCTATAAAAGAGGAGTAACAGTACCTTTCTTACTTTATAGGAAAGAGGGTAACAATCTCCGCCTTTACGAATTTATGGGTTGTTGTAAGGGTAAAATGAGGAATAGATGGGGAAAACGTGGTAAATTACAAAGCACTGGGTAGATGTCAGGGATTATTCCCATTAATCCTGCTTTACTGGTAAACTGAGATAGAAAAAATGAAGTGACCTGCCTTTGACCAAGCAGTTCCACTGCCATGCTTCCTGGAGCCTAAGCACTGTGCTAGGTGACCCCAAAGCTGCCTCTGCAGTTTCTGTGCAAATTAGTGTCTTATAAAATCTTTCACTGAAATAATCCCTAAGGTCTCTGTAAGTGGACATGAGAGAGAAAAGATGACTAAGCAAATTAAAGAGAGAACAGGCTACCTGGGCTTGAGATGGTTTGATAAACGCTGACTTTTAGACATGCCTTTCTGCTACCCCCTGGGCTTTCCTAATCTAGGGATATACATAACCATTTCAAATCTCTGTCTATTTTAGCCTCCTATTTCTTTCTCTCCTGTACGTAAATAGTGCAAAATTGAGTTATAAATTCTCTACAAACTGGGCCTGGCCTTAATGTCTTTTTGTCTTCTGCGCAGTTTGTTGGACTTTGTACAGAGAAAAGGGTTGGATTTGAAGAGTTAGAAATACAGTGCATGCAAGTTTAAATAGACCTTGAGTTTGTTTTCTTTGCCAGCCATTTTAAGAATATGTTTTTACTTTAATCCCAACCCATTAGCTAACAAATGAGATTGTGTTTTCCCTTAGGATATTTGCATTTCACCAGGCTTCCTTACATTTTACACTAGGAGAATCCTAGTATTTTAGGAAGAGTTGAGTAAATTTAAGGATGTACTTAATTTGCTCATTTTCCTACTAGTGTGTTAAAAGTTTCCACCTATAACATGGAAACACAAGAAACATACTATCCTGTTGCATAAACAAACAGCTTCACTTTAGAGCAGTAACCTCAGTAGTTGGCAGTATGTTTTCAAAATAAACTCATAGTGAAAAATATTAATCTGTAAATCATCTATTCTTCGAAAAAATAGGGCTTTTAAAAGTTATATTTGGGGCTAGGAGTGGTGGCTTGCACCTGTAATACCAGCACTTTGGAAGGCTGAGGCGGGCAGATCACTTGAGGTCAGGAGAGTTCGAGACCAGCCTGGCCAACATGGTGAAACCCCGTGTCTACTAAAAATACAAAAATTATCTGGGCGTGGTGGTACGCGCCTGTAATCCCAGCTACTCGGTAGACTGAGGCACAAGAATCGCTTGAACCCAGGAAATGAAGGTTGCAGTGAGCTGAGATCATGCCACTGCACTCCAGCCTAGGTGACAGAGCAAGACTTCATCTCAACCAGGCACAGTGGCTCACGCCTGTAATACCAGCACTTTGGGAGGACGAGGCGGGTGAATCACCTGAGGTCAAGAGTTTGAGACCAACCTTACCAACGTGGAGAAACCTCATCTCTACTAAAAATAGAAAAATTGGCTGGGTATGGTGGTGTATGCCTGTAATCCCAGCTACTCAGGAGGCTGAGGCAGGAGAATTGCTTGAACCCTGGAGGCAGAGGTTGTGGTGAGCCGAGATTGCACCATTGCACTCCAGCCTGGGTAACGAGTGAAATTCTGTCTAAAAAAAAAAAAAGACTTCATCTCAAAAAAAAAAAAAAAGTTGTATTTGGTTTGGAGAACCAAGTATAAGTGAGAGAGAAAACTTTTACAATTTAAAATATTCTAACAAAATAATCCAGAGTGACAGGGCAAAAGCCATCTTGGACAAATTACATAACTTCTCTCATTTTTTGGTGTCCTGATCCATAAAGCAGAGGTAATGATAACTACCTTTCAGATTTTCTACAAATATTAAGTGAGATACTGTGTGTATGTGACCTGCTCTACAGTAGGTACTTGGTACAAATGCCATTTGACTTTCCTACCTAATTATCCTGTTTATCCCGGACTCCCAACCAAGATGCCAATTCTGTATTTTCATAGTATGGTATTTCCTCTTTGGTACTTTGCATATTCTTCTTTTTACTGGAACTTTTGATGGACAGACTGTGAGTTCTTTGAAGCTGGAAGCTTTATCTTTTTGTCTTGTGCCGTTTATTGTGCCTTGAAAGGGGAAAAGGTTGAAGACATAGTGAAGTAATTTAAAACGGACAGAAATTATTGAAAGTATTGTTATTTTGTAGTTCCGACTTCTCCACCCAAGGATGTGACCGTTGTGAGTAAAGAGGGAAAACCTAAGACCATAATTGTGAATTGGCAGCCTCCCTCCGAAGCCAATGGCAAAATCACAGGTAAGATGCCATCCAGCATGCATTTTTTCATGCCCTCTTCCTGCCTGACAGGAACATTTCCAGGAGACTGTGTTGCTGGGAGAAGTGGAAGTCAGAAGACCAGCTTGGTCATTTTATGGGAAGGTGGGAGTCATGATGGTCCTTGAAATTGGGGTGAGGCTGTGCTGGTTGCCCATGGCAGCATAAAATGGGTTGCCAGTTGATGGTTCTGACTGCAGTCAGGGGATGGGAGGCACTAGACGGCCTTTGGCTATAGTGGGACATTTATTTTCCTCAGGAAAGCTGTTCTTCTCTGTCTCTGTCTAGATGGACAACTTCAGAATTATATACCCCCTCCCTGGTTCCATAGAGTAATACCCAATAAACAGAGATTCTGCTCTTGTACCCTGAAGACACACACACACACACACAAAAGCCCATTGTATATTTTAATTCCTTTTTCCCCTGAGACCTGCTACTTCAGGTACCTGTGCTTTTATAGAGTTAAAAGTGTGAACTGGCCTAGGCCTTTGTAGGGACCTGGAATTTTTTTTCCTTGTACTTTCAGAGGAAAACCTTCCACAGTAGAGGGAACACTCTGCCTTCCTTAGCCTCATCAGGGAGAGAAACCTGATGGGGTTCAGCTGCTCTTACTTCCTTTGGCGCCTCTGCCCCATGTGGGTGTGTGCTGGGGAGCTGGGGTTTGCCCTGAAGTTCCTTTGTATGAATAGATGGCCCAAGGAAATGGAAAGTGTTTCTTAAAGCACACTGTTCCTGCTCTTGCTTTCAGTAGGAAACCCTTTCCATACATCCTGGGCTTTCTGTCATTTCTTTAGGTTTTGACTTTGTCTCTTTTGTGAAAGAATGAAGCATGACTTGACCTGGATTACATTTTACTTTGTCTTTTAAAACCAGCAACAGTGCAGTGCAATTTTGCTGTGGGTCGGGTAGATTCAGGGTTGTGGCTCTTCTCTTCTCAATGTGGGGATTGACTGCCCCCTGGTGGAAGTATCAGGTGACAGTTCACCATGACTCTTGCCCAGGAGTTCCTAGGAGATCACATTGGTGAGAGCTAAAAAGCCTGTCAGGCAATTCCTGTTTTCAAAACTGCATTATTTTAATTGTAGACATTTGAGGGTACATTATTCAGATATTATGCTATAATATGCATATGACATAATAGGTACTTACTGATTTACTGAATGCAAAAGGAAAAGCACGAATGAGATTTCTTTTCCCATTAACTCTTTGGACAGGTTACATCATATACTACAGTACCGATGTGAATGCAGAGATACATGACTGGGTTATTGAGCCTGTTGTGGGAAACAGACTGACTCACCAGATACAAGAGTTAACGCTTGACACACCATACTACTTCAAAATCCAGGCACGGAACTCAAAGGGCATGGGACCCATGTCTGAAGCTGTCCAATTCAGAACACCTAAAGGTAATGGTCCCCAAGCTGGTTTGTTGTGTGTGTTTTTAGTGGGGCTATGCTTACGCTATCACTTGAGCATATAGAGTCTATGGATAATATATGAAGTCTTAATGATGAGCTTGTGAGCCGTGGTGTGAAGATTTATCCCAGAATGATTTCTTACCTACTCATAGACCACCAAAACAGTGCTCCCTGGGGTACTAACCTAAACATATCATATAAAAGATGACATTGGCTCCAAGCTATTTGGGGCAGATGAATTGCAGTGATCTAAAAGTTTTTACCAGTCAGATCAGATGTGATTATTTTGGTTCCATATAGAGAAATAGTGTGTTCTTGTGATGGATGGTTCAACTCATGCAGGCTCTTAACCTGAAAGACTTATTTGTGGACCTTATAGAAAGAAAGAGACTAAAAAGGACCTTTTAAATAAAACCCTAGATAAGAAAATGAAGATAAAGCATTGAACCAAGTGAGGTTAGGCTAATAAAATTTAACTGGGGACTGAATCTAAGGAATTATGGAAGCCCTGTATGAATTTAATTTCTGTTAGTACTAAAGTCAAGATTCAATTTGTTTGGAAGTTTGGGGGGGTTTTAATTTTTTTCCTTTAAAAAGTTCTGCCTGTCCCATCTTCAAAGCTTGTGATCCTTGCTCTTGTTTTTTCTTCCCCTGTGCTTGGCCTGTTAGCGGACTCCTCTGATAAAATGCCTAATGATCAAGGTAAATGAGTAGATGGCCTCTCTTTCCTTTCCTTTCTTTTGTGACCTATTAGCTTTTGATTTTTGTTTCTTTTTTTTTTTCTTGAAAAATCAGCACCGTGTATTAAAAGCCATATATTTATTGGCCAAAGTAGAGTTGAGTCCATGTTCTGAAAAGCTGGGGAATTTGTGTAGAAGCTAACCAGGCTGGCAGAAGAAAGCTGAGTCAATGAATTGCATCTTGCAGCTGTAGGAGATTGGTTTTAAGTGTAGATCAGATCATCCTTTATGCTAAGATATTGAAGTTCTGTAGCAACGATAGGCATTTGAGTCATGATTAGACCAGTCATACCAATTGTTCATATTTGTAGTATCTAGAATTTTATTAGTGTCTCTAAGTGGAAAATTATGATCACATTCAGTGAATACCCTTTTTTCCTCTTCCCACAAAGAACCTACAAATTTACGTTACTAAATGTTGTGATTCTCTGTGACTAAATTAGTGCTTTGTTTATTCTGTTACCATAAACTTCATTCAGAGCTCTTTTTTCATTTCTCTCCTTAAATATACTGATCATATTAGAAGAGGGCAAAATTAAGCCAGGTATGGTGCCTCATGCCTGTAGTCCCAGCACTTTGGGAGGCCGAGGTGGGAGGATCACTAGCCTGGGCAACAAAGCAAGACCTCCCCTCTACAAAAAATGGGGGAAAAAAAGCTAGCCAGGCATGGTGGTGCACACCTGTAGTCCCAGCTACTCCGGAGGCTGAGGTGGGAAGATTGCTTGAGCCTGGGAGGTGGAGGCTGGGCTCAAGTGAGCCATGATCACACCACTGCACTCCTGCCTTGGTGACAGAATGAGACCCTGTCTCAAAAAAAGTAAAATAATAAAATAATAGTAATAGTAATAATTGAAGTGGGAACTTAGGAAACAGGGGCCTCCGTGTCACCATTCTTGAAACCATCCGTCAGCAGTCTTTACACTGTAACTGCCATGGTGGAGGGATAGCTATACTTTGTGATTTTCATCTCTAGGAAGTCAGCTAATGCTAATATGTTTTCCATATTGAGAGCGAACATTAAAAGGAAATTTAATGATTGCTTTCTTAGTTTAAGAGTAGTTATTAGAAATGCAAGGTATTTGGATCTTCGCTAATGGCAAGGAAGAGTCAGAACTTGATGTATGAAGTTTTCCAAAACACTTTGGAAATGTGTTTGCATTCACTGAGTCTTTTGTTGTACATTGGAGAAACTGCACACATACTTTCTGTTGTGTGAAAGTGCAGGAGTATAAAAATAGCCATAATATATATATGCACAGAATATAAATGAGCTCATTATTTTCTCACTGGATTCAATAGCCAGAGTGCAATTCTTAGCTGCATGCCACCTCTGGTATTTAAAATTCTTTACCCATTGATATTTTTGGTGCTCGGTTCATCCTTGGAATTTTTTGTTCACAGCTTACATTTAAGAGAAAAAATGCTGGGAAATACAGGAATATAAACCATCCAGTTTGTTAATAATGTGTGTTTTTTGACAATTGTGTACATAATATGGTGCTCTGGATAGTTTGGCTTAAATGCGGCCTGCCTCTCAACTAAGTACACTTAAACCTGAAGAGCCTTGCAGGTGCTAAGCCATCTCCACCAGCTAGACTTTGTCATAGTGAAAAGCATATGAGGAACAACTGGACTCTTAATATATGGTGTGTGTCATTTGGGAGAAATGATGGCATCAGAAGTAAGGAGATAAAATAATATGTGTGGACAATGGAAAAAGGCCAGGGACTGTGAGTACATTCTAGAATATACCCTTTTAGATATCCAAGAACTCCTGTTACCTTCTTTTGAGGGGTTTTCAGCTTCTGGAAATATAGTAAACATTGTTTTAGTAACTCGATTTATTCTGCTAGACGAACTGCTTACAGAAAACTTCTGATTTTATTTTTTTTCATTTGCCCAAGTATGTATATATCTCTATATCTATATATCTACATATATATATCTCCTGATAATTTATAGAAGTATTTGACATTAGCTCTAATGTTTTGTAGAGACACCTAGTTTATACATTTCTAGTAAGGCTTTATTTGTAGAAATAACTCTCATTTATAAGTGTTTTCTGAAACTTCATGCTCTCTGCCTCTGTAAAGGGAAGATTACACTCTTTCCTGAAGATTTATTATGCTTGTAATAGGAGTAGTTAACATTTATGAAACATTTACTATGTGTCAGGCAGTATTAAAAATATTTTATGGTATTAAATTTCCATTTAATCCTCACAACTGCTTTGTGAAGTGGATACCATTATTATCCCTGTCTTATAATGAGAAAACTGAGGCCCAAAATGAATAGTTAAATAGCTTCCCCAAAGTCGAACAGCTGTATACGATGGAGCCGGTATGCAAGTGCAGCCAGCCTATTCAACAATGTGATAGATTAGCCTCCTAGCTAACTTCATGAAGCAGCTTTTACTTTGCAGTTCTTTCAGACCTCTTTTCAGAAGTATGATACTGCTTTCTGGGCATAGACCTTAGATTGATACCTGTGCTCTATTGGGAAAAGGTCCTCTTATTTGCCTTTCCCAAGCAGCTTTTCCTTTAAATGTGAAGAGTAAAATTCAAGACCAAGTATAAGCTTTAAAAAAAAAAACCTGGTATTTGCACTTTCTGAGGCCTCCTCCTGGGGTGGTCCCAGGCCTGAGGTCAGCAGCGTCACTTAGTGTGTTCCCTGATGATGGACTAGGAGACAGTGTCTTTTTGAGTAACTAGGAGGAAGACTTTTTTTTTACAATCTCTAAATGTTCGGGTGACTGAGCAGGAACTGAGAACCTGATTTGAACTTCCATTTACCTTCCTGTTTCTGCTGAGGGTAACTTTACATTCAGAAGAAAGCTTTCTAATTTGAGAAAAGACTGAACAATACTGATACCTGCTAGTTCAGATCCACATAGCCAGGACCCTTGGAAGAGTATAGTTCTTTAATGTAGACATTAACCTAATTAGTCCCCTTGGTTCCTTTTCTAAGAGAAGCTCCTCTGAGCAGTCCTTTGGGAACTGCTTCGTAAGCTAGAGAAATAGCATCTGCTGTCCTACCTTCTAAACAGCAGTGACAGTCAGCTCACAGCTGTGAGACCAGGTTTTCAGTCTTTCAGATGCCTCATTGCATAGAAAGCTATACCTTAGTTTGCTTTGCACACATAGACTATAGATTCCCATGATTTATGTGCTACTTCATTTTCTCATGGACAGAAGATACTAAAAATTGTGTTTTTTGTGGAAAACACTCACTAGCTGCGAAGTGGATTGTCATACCAAATGTGTGGGGTCATTGTTGACATGATTTCTTCTCCTTTAGCCTCAGGGTCTGGAGGGAAAGGAAGCCGGCTGCCAGACCTAGGATCTGACTACAAACCTCCAATGAGCGGTAAAGCCCATCCCATGGCGTTTTTTTTGCTTACTATGGACATGAAACCGTTTTGCTTAAATTTTTGAAATGTCTTTTATAGTTTGTGTGTGGTGGGTTGTAGCATATTAACCTGTTTTCTTTTATTACTAGATCTAGCTTTAGGCATTTTCTGGCAAATGTTTGCCAAATTACTCCAAGCCCATTCATCATAGGATTCATAAGTAAAATTGTTTCCCCTCTTATCCAGCTTAAGATTGATGCCTGAACAAATTGTTCTTCATGTTGCCTACTGCCTCTAGAAGAGAGTTAGAATTTTGCTTTCAAAAATAAACCTGCTAGTGGGATTAGCCACCATCCAAAACGAGCCAAACAAATGCCTTTAGAATCATTAAGTTCTTCCAATACTACTACTTACTGCAGTGTTTTCAGTTTAGTAATTCTAGAAGATTCTTCCCACTCTCCTAGCTGTTCTGAGAGCTGGTGCCTTCCAATTTCATGATGACACCCCCATCTTTACAGAACTTCATCATTTATAAGTTACTTTCACACATGAAGTCAAATTTGATTCTTACAACACAGTGAGCAGGGAGAACAGGTACCGTTATTTCCATTTAATACATTAAGAAACTCAGTGGAGAAGTAATGTGCTTGGGGCCACCCACTAATTATGGCAGTCCTAGAACCAAAACTCAGGGCTTCTAATTTCTGTGATTTTTCCACTGTCACATTCAGCCTAAAAAGCAGAGGGTCCTATACCATACATGGGAATCTAGGGTGGCAGAATGTCCACTAAAGTAGTTACTAGGAATGACCCTTACTGTCTTTTCACTTACGGAAGAGATAGACATATGAGAGAAACACCTCTCCTCTAGTAACTCATAGTCTAATTGTGGGAATACAGTGATGTCTTAATCTCCAGCTATCTATTTAAATCAAAAGTGGAACTGCCCAGATTTTAATGAAATCACCCTTAGAAGAACCAGACAAACTTGCATTCTTCTAGAAATAAGTATGCTCCAAGCTCTAGGACTCTGTTTGAGTTTCTCCTTCTCCCGCATATGTGACATTTATATGGTGTCCACAGTATAATTTTTAAGGCTGTGAGGGAAATAATTAGTCCTTTGTCTTTCTTTTATTTATGTATTCACTCAGACATGCAATTTTGGGGAGGAGTTTTTTAGAGAGTCTCACTCTGTCACCCAGGGTGGAGTGCAGTGGCATGATCTTGGCTCACTGCAACCTCCGCCTCCCGGGTTCAAGTGATTCTTCTGCCTCAGCCTCCTGAATAGCTGGAATTACAGGCGCCCGCCACCACGCCCAGCTAATTTTTGTGTTTTTAGTAGAGCTGGGGTTTTGCTGTGTTGGCCAGGCTGGTCTCAATCTCCTAACCTCAGGTGATTTGCCTATCTTGGCCTCCCAAAGTGCTGGGATTACAGGCATGAGCCACCATGCCCAGCCCACATGCATGTTTTTAAAGATGCAGGCTCTATGTGGCAAGCTGTGGGAGCAAGAGGAGTGAGTAACAAACTACCTGATAAAGGAAAGCTTCCTCGAAGAGGTGCTGTCTAACCCAGGTCTTCAAGGATGCTACAAGATTGTTAATTGTAAAGAAAGAGATTGGACATCCAGGAAGCAATATCACCATGTGCAGAGGCATGGCAGTATGTTAATAAAACAGCTTGCTCTCTCCAAGGGTCGCACTGCATAGAGACAGAGTAGAGATTGAGTTGAAAACACGGGTTAGAATCAGCCTGTCAAAAACTCAAGTACCAGTGTTAAGAAATTTGAGCTTTATGCTACAAATAACATGTAAAATATCTGACACCACTGGTACGCTATGACTTCCATCTTTTATTATCAACTGTTATTACTCTGATAACAGTGAAGAATAAGTTGGGAGCTAAGAGTATGAAATCAGGGAAGAGGAATTAGGAAACTGTTGCAGTAGTCCAGATGAGGCATAAAGAAACAGCATATATGTTGTTCCTGGTGGGACTGTTCATTGGTAGCTCACTCTTGCTATATCTTAGAAGAAAGCTTTTGTCCAGCTCACATGTTAAAGGTCAGATGCGGGTAAATGAGAATTTGTCACAGTTGAATGCAGGAAAGAACCACTTCCACCTCTGCCTGCCTCCCTCACTTCAGCTCCCCAGCCTCTGATGTGCAATGCCCGCCCTACCAAGTACCCAACCCAGTGGTTCAGCACTGCTGTCAATAACAGTGTTATGGAAAGCCATATTCTAATGTGAACAGTATAGTCCATTTTAGCGGCCCCAGTACCATGGTGTTTCCCAAATATAAAAACGTTATTTTATTGAAGGTCAGTATGTACAGTTTAAGTTGTCTGCTTACCTTTTTCTCATAAATGAAGGATAAAAATGATTGAACCAAATGTAGAATAAACTTTTAAGCCCTTCTAAATCAGCCCCAGATTTATCACTGTGCTTAGATGTAGCCTATAAAAATCAAAGAAGCAAAGTTGGAGGGTCAGCTAACCCAGCATTATGGAAGGGACTCCCACAATGAGTATAAGTTGGGATTCGAACATAAATTTATAAGCCAGGTTGTTATGAGAACCACTTGAGGAGATTTTTAAAAATACATATTCTGGGCCATCCTTTGATGATAGGCTTTTCTTCCACAGTATCTCACGCTGGCAGGATGCCTCTTAAGTACGAAAGATCCATTACTTGGCAAGGTAGCTCATCCCATTATTGTACACCTCTGCTTGTTAGAAAATTAAGAGAGAGAGTAGCTAGAAGGAAAGACACCAAATATCCATGGTGGTTAGACCTGTGTGGTGGGATTTGCCACATTTTATCATATGAGCATGCATAACTTAAATAATGAGTAGGGAAGCAAAGAAATATGTTTCAAGAAATGGGAGACAGCCAGATGTAGAGCTTGATTACAAAGCCTGGACCTCATCCTTTCAACAGTGAGGAAATAACAATAGTAGGAAGAAGGAAAAGAAAATCTGAATATCTTCAGGGTCCTAAATGATCCAGCCTCTGCAGCTTCTTCAGCTGATGCCTTTTTTTCTCCTCACTTCCTTCCTTCTGACTTGAATCTCTCTCTCTTTAACAGCACTGGCTGCATTTCTCTTCCTTGAGAAGAGCTTTTTCCTGCCTCAGGGTCCTTCCCCCTGTATGACGAGATCTTTCTTATCATTCAGATCTCAACTCAATGCCATCTTCTCAGAGAAGCTTTTTCTAACCACTCAATTTAAATTAGCCACCCAGACACTCTGTATCATATCCCCTCGTTTTCTTTTTTCACACCATTCATGTGAAACTAATAATTTCTTATTTATCATTTGCCCTATTCCCCCCGCCAAACATTCACATCTTTGTTGTTCACCATTGCACCCTTAGTACCTAGAGCAATGAATGACACACAGTAACCATTAAGCATTTGTCAAATTAAAGCATACTTCAGAACTACTGTTTCTTGAAGTTGAACAAGAGAATTAACTCTGCATAGGCTGTGTATTTACAAAAACAGACTTTTCATGCAGTTTTTATAATCTCAGATATCTGTATATTGGGGAAAACCTTTGCTTTGTATGAATGAACATTTTTAAATAGTTTTGAAAACCAGAAAACCAAATGGTTTATAAGTGGTGCTTTACAAGACGAGTTTATGTATCACATGAGACACCAGAGAGGCAAGATCCTTTATCCGTCTAAGTATATATCAACCTTTGAAAGCTCTTGAATGTTCAGTACAACTTGAGAAGCTTTAATTAAGCGCTGTCTTTGAGCAGGCTCTGTCTTGAGCACTGTTGATAGGACAGACTCTTAGATGTCTAGGACTCTTAGATGTCATCTAGAAGAGAGAGCCATGTTCACTTGGCACTTTTATATAAGGCAGAGCAGTGAGTATTATGAAGAAGTTCACGTGAGATATCAGTGGTTCTGTAACTTGATAGTATGCATGTTTCAGATTCTCTAACACTAACAGATATACCATTTCTCCTCTGCAGGCAGTAACAGCCCTCACGGGAGCCCCACCTCTCCTCTGGACAGTAACATGCTGCTGGTCATAATTGTTTCTGTTGGCGTCATCACCATCGTGGTGGTTGTGATTATCGCTGTCTTTTGCACCCGTCGCACCACCTCTCACCAGAAAAAGTAAGAAACCCCAAATGCACCCCGTAGATTTTTGACATATTTTGCTTCTGTGTGACTTCTGTATGCAAGTGGTACACAAAGTTAAGACATAAAAATACATGAAAAGGAATTTCAGATATTTTAAAAGAAAATGGGAAGTGGGTCCTCTTATGTGTATCAGTCGGCATCCTGGCAGAAAAGAGGTGGCACATTTAAAAGGATTTCAAAAGAGATAATTTACAAAGTCATAGGTAGGGTTAGGGAAAACTAGCAGGATATTCAGGGGCTAGCAGCAACAAAAAGACACCATCATCCTTGGGACTGAAAGGGCAAGAGGAGAGAGCTGTTTTCAAAGCTCTGAAACAGTAGGAGAGGGCTTCCTGACAACAGCAAGGTGGGAGCTAGAGGCATGTGGCCATTGCCAGCCTCCTCCCAAAGGACAGTGACAGAAAAAGAAACACTTCCTACCCTCCAGCCTCTTGCCAGTTCCTAGTATTAGCCAAACCCAGCTGGAAGCCAGGAAGCCCAGCAGGATTGCGAAGTAGATAAAGTTAATTTAGCTCAACCTCTCAGGTCACAGAGCCAACTAGAGCACAGATATGGTGAGGAAAGTGGTAGTGTCTGGTATTGCTGGTCACTCGTTTGGAGCACTGTCTGTACATGCCCATCGTGAACCCGATGCACAGGCGTCTGTGGGCATTCTTACAGGCTGTGTCACAGCACAAATGCTAGCCCAGAGCCCAGTGGAAGAACACCATAGGCCTGTCATTCTAAATCTAAGTTAAGAATGTTTTTAAAGAAGTGCTACCGAGTATAGAGGGTGGGGGTGGGGGTGGGGTTGCTTTAATGAACAGGAAAGGATCATTGATAATCAATTTATCAGTTTCTCAGAGAGATTAAATGGCTGCTAGTCTTGAACTCTTCTGTGATTTTGAAGCTTGTGGCTAATGGTCTAAGTGCAGTTAGCAAGGGGGCTCAGTTACTGATACTGCCATGTGGACAAGAGACCTCTTCCCTCAAGGTTATGTAGTGTTTGCTAACACTATCCACTCTTACACTTGGAAGAATCGTTGATCGTAAATTACATTCAGCTCAAATATCTGGTTAGTAAAACAGATAGAAAAAAATGGGGGGAGGGTGGATTCCTGAGTTATTCCTAATAGCAAAACCATAATATGAATAATAAAATGACTTTAGTTGCAATATCTTGAAAGATCATAAGATGGGGGTGTTGCTCCATAAGAGAAAGAGAAATTCATGTCTGTGTGATTATCCACGCAGACTTGGTCTGCCCAAGGCAAGGATGCATGTGTTTAATAATCATAAATTTGTTCATTTTCACTGTACTGGGCAACTGCAGGCTATCTTGTAATTGCTACTGGTAATGACTTTATGTAAGTTTTTGTAGGTTATGTAATATTTTAAATCTTTCTTTTGCCCAAATGAAATAGCTTTCCATAGCTTGTACTCTCACTTTTTCAAGAATATGGAGGCTCCTTTTATAAGCCTTCTGACCACCGCCTCTTACAGTTCTTCCTTTTTTTTTTTTTGAGATGGTGTCTCACTCTGTCACCCAGGCTGGAGTGCAGTGGCATGTTCTTGACTCACTGCAACCTCCACCTCATGGGTTCAAGTGATTTTCCTGCCTCAGCCTCTTGACTAGCTGGGATTATAGGCATCCGCCACCATGCCCAGCTAGTTTTTGTATATATATATATTTTTTGAGATGGAGTCTTGCTCTGACACCAGGCTGGAGTGCAGTGGCGCAGTCTCAGCTCACTGCAACCTCCATCTCCCAGTTCATGTGATTCTTCTGCCTCAGCCTCCCTAGCAGCTGGGACTACAGGCATATGCCACCATGCCTGGCTAATTTTTGTGTTTTTTTAAGTAGAGATGGGGTTTCACCATGTTGGTCAGGATGGTCTCGATCTCTTGACCTCATGATCCGCCTGCCTCGGCCCCCTCAAAGTGCTGGGATTACAGGCTTGAGCCACCGAGCCCAGCCTAATTTTTGTATTTTTTAAGTAAACACAGGGTTTCACCATGTTGGCCAGGCTGGTCTCGAACTCTGACCTCAAATGATCCGCCCCCTCAGCCTCCCAGAGTGCGGGGATTACAGGCCTGAGCCACTGTGCCCGGCCGTCTACTTTTAATAGTGGAAAGCTATTATTTTTAAAGCCTCAAAGACCAAATTTTTTTTTCTACTCTAGAACTTTTCTTCAAGACTCTTATTTGGCATTTCACATTTATCTATCTTTATTAACTTGATTTTATATCTAGTTTTAGAAATACTGGGATCCTTATTTATTATTATTTTATTAAAATAATATGAAAACCAAAATGGCAGAATTCCTTAGTGCTTTGGAAGACTTCAAATTTAAAGTAAAAATTTTTTTAGATGGAGTCTTGCTCTGTCACCCAAGCTGGAGTGCAGTGAAAGGATCTCAGCTCATTGCAACCTCCGCCTCCCGGATTCAAATGATTCTCCTGCCTCAGCCTCCCGAGTAGCTAGGATCACAGGCATTTGTCACAATGCCAGGCTAATTTTTGTATTTTAGTAGAGGTGGATTTTTACCATGTTGGCCAGGCTGATCTTGAACTCCTAACCTTAAGTGATCTGCCCACCTCAGCCTCCCAAAGTGCTAGGATTACAGGCATGAGCCACCATCCCCAGGCTCAAAGTAAATTTTAAAAATAAGCTACTCAGTCTTCAGATTGAGACTAAGAAGATGAGTTGGTAATGGATTCTATTCTTTGTATTGGCATGTCCTACAGATTTGGGTCCCTTTGTTGAAAATCATCATATCAGAGGGCTTTCCCCTCTCCCACTTCCCCAGTGATCTGCTTTGCACATATTCCATTGGCGATTGAAAAATATAAGTGAGCTTTTCTTATTACTTTTCTTCCTCTGTAATACCTGGGGTTCATTTAGATGGTAGCTGTTGTCAGAGCATTTAGAGAATCTAAACCCTCGTGGGTTCTCAGAACATTCCCCCTTAGCCCCCGACTGGCAACAGATGAGCTGGGCTTCTCCTTAGAAGCTGTCAGATGAGAACTACCTCAGCACACTGCCATCAAATCTGAAGGCTTTCTACACTGGTAATCATTGTTTCCTCCTCCCTCCTAAGTGTACTTCGCCTGTTTGAAGCCAGTGCTACCCTTTATCCCCTGAATCTCATTGTCTTCCATTTTTCTAAGACTTTTTACCTTCAATTCTTCCTCTCTCCTGCATAGCTGACCTCTTACTCATTATTGGCTGCCTTTTCAGTGTTTAAGTGTGCTTTAATTTCTTCCAGCTTAAGGAATAATTATAATTAGAACCCCCCCACCCGCTGTTGGGTCCTTATCACTGGCTCCTTACAAACCTGCCTTCTCCTTCACCACAGAATCCCTTGATTATTTGCTTATACTCATATGTCTGTTTGCTGCCTACCCGTGCATCAGTCCTTTATAATCTTTATTCTGCCCCTACGACTTCACCAGAATTGCTGTTGTGGAGGTCACCAGTGACCTCCATATTGCTAAAGCCAAAGAACATTTTTCAGTTCTCGTCTTAGTCTCTCAACAACATTTAACACAGCCACTTCTTCCTTCTGGAAACATTTTCTTTTGTATCCATAACAGCATGTTTTTGTTTCTGTTTTTGTTTTCATGGGCCCTCCTGTATACCTAGCCATCAAATACAGACATTCCTCAGGGCCTGGGCCTGGACTTCCTCTCTTCTTCTATGTCCTCCCCAAGTGATCTCATGTGCTCCCATGGCTTCAGCATTCCAGCTACTCTTGTATTTCTGTCTCTAGCCAAGACCTCCCTCTTCTGAGTATCAGACCTGCACGCCCAACTGCCTCTTCTACATTTCCTCTTGAATCTCTCAGAGACACTTCAAATTCAGCTCGCCCAGAACATAATTCATCATCTTTTCAGGCAAACCTACTTCCACTCCTTTATTCCCAATGTTAAGTGGCTTAAACCAGAAACCTTAGCATCATCCTGTCCTCCTTTCTTCTTTACCCCCACCTCACCCTACATCCATTTATTTACATCCAGTTATTTGGGAGGCAGACCTGTCATGTCTGCCTCCCAGATAACTTTCACATCTGCCTCTTACCTGTATTTCCACTGTCCCACGCCACCATCAGTCATGGCTGAGACTGCAGTAGCATCCTAGCAGGTCTCCTCTTCTGTCCCCCACCTGCAGAGCCATTCTTCACATCACAGCTGGTGTAAAGTTTTAACTCAAAAGTGATCTCCTTACTCTCTTGCTTAAAACCATTTAATGGTTTCTCATTACTCACAAAGGGAAGTTCAGACTCTTAGTTTGCTCTAAAAGCTCTTTATGATCTGGTCCCTGACTACTTTCCAGTATTATTTCACATCATTCTCTGCAAGGTTCACTATGTCCCCACCACTCAGGATTTCTTAAAATCCTTCTAATATACCATCAGGCCATTGCTGTCTGCTTTAGGGTTTTGACATAAGCTGATTTCACCACCTGGAATGTACTTTCTGTTCCCTTTAGGTCTTAGCTTAAATGTCACTTCTTCCTCTAGGTTTTTCCTGTTCAGCTTAGATCCAACTATTAAGAAGTTACTCTAACACTTGGCATTTCATTAAGCTCAGAACATTTAAAAATAATAGTTCAACATCTGTATTCTTCACTTGTCCAAAAATCCTGAGGGCCCGGCAGTCTAGCACAGGGTCTGGCATATCCAGGGCACCCAGTATGTCCTTATAAGGGGTAAGTAAGAGAAAAAGTGGAGAAGGTAAAGCACAGAGAAGCAGACATTGTTGTCCTCACTCTTGACCCTACCTAGTTGGTAGTAATAGTTTGGCAGCCTTAAAAGTTATTCTGGCCAGGCGCAGTGGCTCACAGCTGTAATCCCAACACCTTGGGAGGCCGAGGCAGGTGGATCACCTGAGGTCAGGAGTTCAAGACCAGCCTAGCCAACACGGTGAAACCCTGTTTCTACTAAAAATACAAAAATTAGCTGGGTGTGGTGGCAGGTACCTGTCATCCCAGCTACTCAGGAGACCAAGGCAGGAGAATCGCTTGAACCCAGGAGGCCAATGTTGCAGTGAGCTGAGATCATGCCATTACACTCTAGCCTGGGTGACAAGAGTGAAACTGTCTCAAAAAAAAAAAAAAAACAAAAAAAAAACAAATTGTTCCCTCCCTCCTTTATAAGCCATAGACTCCCTCTAATCCATTGTTATGTTTCTACATTGCTCTAATTGGAAACTTGTGGATGAACCTTCTGGTTTAGAGATTATGTAATGAAAAATGCTATGTTAACCTTTTAACAGTCAAAAAAAGTCACAAGGAAGGATTCAAACTTACCCTGGTAAGTATCTCTAAATACGTGTGGACAAAATAGAAATACATTTACACCTCCCAGGAGCAAACTTGTTGTTGAGGGGGGTGGGGTATGTTTTTAGTTTTTGCCTTTGCTTAAAACATCTCTCAGAAAGGCAGTTTTAATCACTCAAGCCTTTTGACGAATATGTTCAAACGAGTTACTTTTTAAAAGCTCCTCTTAACTTTGTGCGTAGGAAACGAGCTGCCTGCAAATCCGTGAATGGCTCTCATAAGTACAAAGGGAATTCCAAAGATGTGAAACCTCCAGATCTCTGGATCCATCATGAGAGACTCGAGCTGAAACCCATTGATAAGTCTCCAGACCCAAACCCTATCATGACTGATACTCCAATTCCTCGAAACTCTCAAGATATCACACCAGTTGATAACTCCATGGACAGCAATATTCATCAAAGGCGAAATTCATACAGAGGTACCATTTTAAGTGCAGGTTTTTTTCTCAAATGTTAGGAGACTGTTTTCATTTAAGTCATTTTTTTTTTCCTGAGATTGCCTTAATTTGGTGATTCCCATATGAGATCAGACTTAGAGAAATATGTGTTATAAGATGTGTTAACATATGCTAAAGAATAGCTAGCTTGTTATGAAGGAGAGGTTCTGTACCCATACTAGACAATCTTGCAGCTCTTTTAGGTCTATCATCAGGCTTTAGCAGTGTGACATTCAAGCATTTGAGGCAAGGTAGCCCATGTCTGTGCATTTCATTCTGTGTCTTCAGCTGGTCCAGCTAGCATTGTGGTATTCAGAATGTTCTTGGGCTGGATGCTCTTACAGACACCGTATGAAGTGTGGCGGGCAGCATTGTGACGTCCACATTGATTCAGCAGGAACTCCTGTGATGTTCTAATGATCATTTTCCTCTTTATTTCACTTCTTGCAGAAACATCTTGTCCCCATTACGTTGTCTGTGAATTCTGAATCCCCTACTAGAAGTGTTTTACTGTTGAGGCTGCTCAGTGGCGTAGGGCGCATGCTTGTAACTAACCTCCACATTTAACATCTAGGGCATGAGTCAGAGGACAGCATGTCTACACTGGCTGGAAGGCGAGGAATGAGACCAAAAATGATGATGCCCTTTGACTCCCAGCCACCCCAGCGTAAGTAGAAGCTTCGCTTTTCCTCAGCGCTATCAGTCTGTCCAGTCATGTAGGGGAACAACTATGAATGATCTTTTTGACTTCACTTGATTCTAACACAAAGATAACCTACCAGAGCTTTGACACTTGAAGGAAGAATTACCAAACATTTGCCATATTTTGCAACAAATACTATTCTTGAGGCTAGCATCTTTATGTTTAGGGTAAATAAGCTGAAAAGCCAATTTCTCCAGTCTCCCAGGAATAGGGAAGTAACCAGTCTCCCTAAAAGTACATCGTATCTCTATGGGAGAGATGAGAAAGCCTCCCTCCAGACTGGGGCTGAGGATGGCCCAATGTTACAAGTTTTCATTATGCTTCCTGACATCAGTGCTGATGAGCACCTGTGAAATTTTTTTTTAATTAATAGATTTGAAGGCCAAGCAAGGTGGCTCACACCTATAATCCTAGTGTTTGGGGAGACCAAGGTGGGAGGATTGCTGGAGGCCAGGAGTTCTAGACCAGCCTGGGAACGATGTGGGACTCCATCTCTACAAAAAATTAAAAATTAGCCATAACAAAAAGTAGCCGGGTATGGTGGTACATGTCTGTAGTCCCAGCTACTCAGGAGGCTGGGCACAAGAATTGCTTGCACCTGGGAGGCAGAGGTTGCAGTGAACTGAGATTGTGCCACCACACTCCAGCCTGGGTGACAGAGTGAGATTCCAATTCCATGTCAAAAAAAAAAATTTTTTTTTAAAAGGTGGGTATCGTGGCACACAACCCAGCTACCCAGGAGGCTAAGGTGGAAGAATTGCTTGAACCCAGGATTTAAGGTTGCAGTGAGCTATGGTTTTACACCAGTGCACTCCAGCTTAGGCAACAGAGCAAGAGCCAGTCTCTAAATTAATTAATTAATTAAAATAATAAAATTATATAAAAGTAGTGGACTTTGTATTTTAGAATAGCTTTAGGTTTGCAGTATGGATTTTTTTTGAGACAGAGTCTTACTCTGTCGCCTAGGCTGGAGTGCAGTGGTACAATCTCAACTCACTGCAACCTCTGCCTCCCGGGTTCAAGCAATTCTCCTGCCTCAGCCTCCCAGGTAGCTGGGATTACAGGCACTCGCTACCATGCCTGGTAATTTTTTTGTATTTTTTATAGAGTTGGGGTTTCACCATGTTGGCCAGGCCAATCTTGAACTCCTAACCTCAGGTGATCCATCTGCCTCGGCCTCCCAGAGTGCTGGGATTACAGGCATGAGCTACCGCACCTGGCTGGAATTTTTTTTTTTCTTTTTGAGACAGAGGCTTGCTCTGTTGCCCAGGCTGCAGTGCAGTGGTGCAATCTCAGCTCACTGCAGCCTCTGCCTCCCAGGTTCCAGCTATTCTCCTGCCTCAGCCTCCTGGGTAGCTGGGACTACAGGCATGTGCCACCATGCCTGGCTACTTTTTTGCATTTTTAGTAGAAACGGGGTTTTACCATGTTGGCCAGGCTGGTCTCAAACTCCTGACCTCAGGTGATCCGCTGGCCTCAGACTCCCAAAGTGCTGGGATTATAGGCATGAGCCTCTACACCCTCCCAGCCAGAATTTTTTAAACAATATTTTTCATTCTTGATTCATGCCTCACTTTGATAAGCATAAAGGTTTCTGAGCCTCGGCCAGGCATGGTAGTGAGGTAGAAGAATCACTTGAACCCAGGAGGCAGAGGTTGCGGTGAGCCAAGATTGTGCTTTTGCACTCCAGCCTGGGCGACAAGAGCAAAACTTCATCTCAAAAAAAAAACGTTTCTGAGTCTTTGTTTTTTTATTCTTTTTTTTTTTTTTTTTCTTGAGATGGAGTCTTAACTCTGTCGCCAGGCTGGAATGCAGTGGCACGATCTCAGCTCACTGCAACCTCTGCCTCCCGGGTTCAAGCAATTCTCCTGCCTCAGCCTCCTGAGTAGCTGAGACTACAGGCGCATGCCACCACACCTAGCTAATTTTTGTATTTTTAGTAGAGACAAGGTTTCACCATATTGTCCAGGATGGTCTCGGTCTCCTGACTTGGTGATCCGTGCCCACCTTGGCCTCCCAAAGTGCTAGGATTACAGGCGTGAGCCACTGCGCCCAGCCAAGCCTTTCTAAATAATAGTTGAAATTCAAAATAAGTTAAATATCGTGATTAAAACAGAAAGCAATGGGACAAACCAATTCTTTGAAACTACTGTGTCCTCTCTCTTGTCACTGTTTTCAAGGAAGAGAAGCCTTTCAGACTAACTAGCACAGTGGGGCTCCCAGTTCAGGGAACTCTCAGCCATCTGTCAACAAATGATGATATTTAATAGCCATGGATATCATACATTCAAAGAGGTGCACCCTGGCATCGTGCACTTGGAAAAGTTCCTCATGTCTCCAATCTTTTGGTGGATGCTCCAAGCATGTGGATGTCTGCACACCCTTTCCCTCTCCCACAAACGCTCATTGTAGACAAACTTGTAGAACGCTGGATTACGAAAGTCAGCTTTGAAAGAGTAACACCCTATTTGTTAAGAGATAATTTCCACAGAAAGTAGCTTATGCTTGTGGTCCTTGATGCAAAGGCATGGACTTGGAAGCATGCGGGGAAAGCCATGGTTTCCCTCTTATAAGAGGTGCCCTGGATGGGGTTCCCAGGTTTACAGATACACATGCCCAAAAAGAGTAAATTGATCCATTCCAGTTGCTTCTGATTGATAAAGAAGATGGTAGCACTGCTGCTTGTTTTGTGTAAGACTTCAGTTCCTACCTGAACTGGCTTTTTTGAAAACTTGTAAAATTTTACTATCTTTATTTCTAGATTTATTAGTTTTAAATATGTTAAGTGAAAAAGATGTATTGTCCAGTTGATGTCATTCTTCTTTTCTTGATGTTGGGGAAGGAGTTTGCACAAATATACAATATTACTTAATTTGTGCCTTAGCCTGCAATTAGATCCACTTACGGTCTTTATGATCACGTCAGATACTGTTTTTAAAATCCACACAGCTACAGTTCTGTTTCACAAGCTAGTATTCCCTGAGCTCTGAGTCCTGGAATGATGCAGGAACCATCACCCACCACCCACCTGCCCTGGTCTTAAATGACTGAGCAGTGCTAGGAAGGGCTTGCTGGGCCAGGACATGGTTTCATCCAAGGCCATGCACCAAAGCACTGAGTTCAGAGTCAGCTAACAGTGCTGATTTCTTACTATATTCTAGCCAGGCACATTGGCACTGCTTTATTTTTTTATTTACTTATCTACAAAGACTGGAAATGCCTTATAAAGAAAAAAAGTCAATTTTCTTTTTCCTTTGTGGAGAGTCCTCGAATGCTCTCAAATCGTACTTTCCTAGGTAAAAATCAGGTTTATTCCCCCTACCCCAGCCTGAATTCTGGAAAACACCGAGTCTGAAGCACCCACTTCTAAAAACTACCTGTCTTCCCCCAGAGGAGTTGCCAACTCCCCAGTTACCCTAAGAGCCCTCCTCAGACAGCTTTCCTGTGTTGTGTTCTTTTCCCGGGCACAATCTGGAGCCTCTGGTCCCCAAGAGCAGCACCTGAGGGAAAGCCCCTGTTCTGCTCCTGAAGCCGTGAGAAGGGAAAGGACAGCCGTGCTCCAGAGTCCCAGTCGTGCCACCTGCTTGCTTGCTTGTGGCCAGGACAAGGGATAGCTGGAAAGTAAAGGCATCCATTTTATTGACTGGGATTTCTCTTAGCCAAAGTAGTGTTGAATAGCCCCACAAAGACCTTAGGGAGATCCCTGGGGACAGAATACTTTTCAATAGGCCACTAAGTCAAAAAAAGATTCCCTGTATTGCTACTCAGCTTTGGCCTATTTGCCTGTTTGGTGGGGGTAGAGCTGGTTATCTTGACCTTAAACGTGCCATTTCTACAACCACTCCAAGGGAGTTCCTAAGAAAAGTTTATTCCCAGACTCTGGGCTTCTGATTTTGTCTGTTTCCATCTCAGATGGATAATGAAGCCTCATAGAAATTTGTACATGGAATCTCTATCTTCATAGAAAGTAGTATGTAAAATCTGTGTGGAAATTTCAGATTATTTACTGAATGCAGTGAATTGAATCCTTAGCCAGTGTGGGATGGAAAGAGCCATTTATTCTTTTAAATGCAGTTGGATATGGTTGAGTCCCCAGACTAGAAGCAATAAAAAGATGGTGCCATCAGCCTGTGGTTCATGCTTTTAGTGCTAGATGGGACCATCAGAGTTCAATTTCATTTGCATTTATTTTAAGGCATGAAAGCCAATTAAACAGCTACTTATTTATTTGGCCTAAATACCCATTAAATGCCTCATTCAGCAGTTTTAACAAAAATGAATTAGGAATATACTGGAAAAAGAGGGGACTTCTTTCTATCCTGTTAGCAGGACAAAAATAATAGAAACCGAATTTATTATGTGTTGACTTACGGATTTCTATTTTGTGACATATTCAAATAGATATTTGTAATAGCTCATGTAATCCATGTTTATTATAGTAGAATTGGAAAATACAGACAGGCCAAAAGAAAAATATTTTAATCCTGACCACTCTTCCCTGCAAGATAATCACTGTTCACATTTCAGTATGTATTCCTCAGACCTTTTTTTTCTGTACATATATAGACATATGCAAAATAGTATGTTCATTTTTAAAAAACAAATGTAAAAATCAATGGCTGATTGACCAGATCTAGCCAGCTGCCACCAGAAAACCAACAGGGAGTGGTTGGATTGTATGGGAGGTGGGAACGGGGTGACTTTGCTCTTAAACTGTGATTTGTGTGTGTTTGTGCAAGCATGTTAAGCATTTCTCTGTCTTGTGTTCATTCACAGCTGTGATTAGTGCCCATCCCATCCATTCCCTCGATAACCCTCACCATCATTTCCACTCCAGCAGCCTCGCTTCTCCAGCTCGCAGTCACCTCTACCACCCGGGCAGCCCATGGCCCATTGGCACATCCATGTCCCTTTCAGACAGGGCCAATTCCACAGGTGAGAGATGAGGATCAAGCCCAGATGGAAACCATTCCAAAGAGTTGGCAAGCGGAAATGGGGAAGGACTTGCCCTACTTAGAAGAGGGATTTGGAATTTTTCTGTTTTATTTACTTAGCATAACATTTCTGTGACTTACTCAAATTTGTTTCTGTAAAATTCACCCCATGTTTCCACCTAGGTTTTAAACGTTCAGTGCAAGGTTTCCTTTTAGTAAAAACAGTATCTCTGATCACCTAAGCATCCCTTGTTCCATAAACTTGCACTTTTAACTCAGTCTTTTTTCCAATTTCTTTATTTCTTTTAATCCTCTAATTTGAAAGAAAAACTCATCCTGGATGATTTCAGACACTAGTGGTTGCCTTTGCCTGGCAGTCACCCTAACACTGGGTAGGTCCAAAGGTTACTTGTTACGTACAGGGTACTTCCACGGTGGACTAAAGTGCAAATGACATCCAAGGGGTGTGGGACCACCAGCCATGTGGACATGTGTGTACTGTAAACCACAGGGTGTCTGATGTAAACCTCAGGATTATTAAAATTAGGAAAGGATGCACAGGAATAGACCCCCTCTGAAGAAACAGGAAATTGGCATAACAATCTGTAGTGTATTTAAAGAAGTATGTTGCTAGACAAACATGTCCCAGTTTGGAAACCTTGGGAAACCGCATTATCAAACAGTTTTAAGGAAGAAATGGCAAAGGTGTGGGGACAGCAAGTGGCATAAATATCGTTCTTCACTAATTGAAAATTAATTTTCATCCTCTTAGTTTTAAATGGCAATTCTAGTAATTTCCCATATATTTAACATATTATTTTTCCATCATTTGAAATTTGCCTATTAATGATTACTACATTACTGATAGAATTGAGTTTTGCTGGTCTGGGGAATAAGGGAATTTCAAATGAGTTCCATTTTAAAAGAACCTCAAAACTTTATGTTAGAAGTTTGGGTTCCCAGTAATATCGCCATTCTTTTGAGTTTTTTGTTTTGGTGGGGTTTTTTTGTTTTTGTTTTTTGTTTTTTTTTTTTTGAGACAGAGTCTCACTCTCTTGCCCAGGCTGGAGTACAGTGGCGCTATCTTGGCTCATTGCAACCTCCACCTCCTAGGTTCAAGCAGTTCTCCTGTCTCAGCCTCCAGAGTAGCTGGGATTATAGACACACACCACCACACCTGGCTGATTTTTGTATTTTTAGTAGAGACGGGGTCTCAAACTCCTGACCTCAAGTGATCCACCTGCCTCGGCCTCCCAAAGTGCTGGGATTACAAGCATGAGCCATTGCACCTGGTCCCCATTCTTTTAAGTTTTCAGCAATCACAAACATACCCAAAACATCAAATGAAGATCAAGCTTTATTAAAGGGTGCCTAATAATTCCCAGCATTATCTACTCCCAGAGTTATTCCCTGGTTTGGAGCATGCTGCTTGAACTCGCATCTAAATTTGGCCTTCCAGCCTGAGCAAGGTGGCTCATGCCTGTAATTCTAGCACTTTCGGAAGCCGAGGCAGGAGGATTGCTTGAGCCTAGGAGTTCATGACCAGCCTGGGCAACAAGGCGAGACCCCATCTCTACAAAAAAAAAGTAAATAAATAAATAAAAATAAATTTGCCCTTTCTACTGTCTCCCTCAGAATCCCAATTTAGAGTCCTGCCTTAGGAAAGGTGGTTTACAAGACAGACGGTTACTCCAGCCAGCTGCATGAGAGCCAAAGTCTGCCTTATAGACACAGTCTCAAATAAAACAGAACCAGAAAGCAGTCTCTGCACCCACTCTTAGGAGGTTTTCTGCATGTCCAACCCTTTTGCTCCATTTTTAAGGCCAGGGAATCTCACACTGTAGGATGTGGTCCTGCCTTAATGGGTGGCAGGCTCCTCCCAATCAAATCAGCCCCCTCCTCCTTCCTCCGGAATAGAACAGGTTTGGGGATTGGAGAGAAGCATGGTAGCTCCTACCAGCCCTCTCCCTTGTGATCCAGTGTTGGTAAACATTCCCTTCTTTATGGACCTAGGCAGAAAGTGAAGAGAGGCAGAAAGAATAATTTGCATTTCTAAGAGAGCCCATGCTTTGATGACCAGTTGGATAAAAGAAAGTAAAACTAAAGTGATGGACTCACTGAAGACCGATTTGAAATGTAGAGCAAGTATCCAAAAATGATCACAGTTCTTTTTCACTTTTGTGCTTTTCTAAGCTCTTGTGTCCATAGGGCTCAGTGTTGCCACAGCTCGGTGCGTGTGGGCTAGGCGGGGCCAGTCTCTGCGGTGGGGAACATTCACTGTGGCCCCACCACTTGACATTGGAAAAGCACTTTCCTCTTGTCTAGTCCAAACTCTGTGTGTCTTTAATAACCCTAAGAGGCAAGTCAGTCAGGAAGTAGGCCCCTTGCCAAAGCAGGAATTTTTCTTACAGCATGGATTCTGAGCAGGCCAGTGGTTTGGCACAGTGTCAGGGAGCACCCTTCATGAAGACAGCAACATGCCTGGGGCCCCCTGGAGGTGTACAGGGCAGCCCTGGTCTATGGTAGCAGGCCAGAGCGCTGACTCCTGTAGGCAACCCCATTTTCCTTTTCCACCTTTTCCACCGTTTCTTTGGCCCTCAGAATCTTACATATCCAGTTACAGACTGTTGAGGCAGTCAGGGAGGCCTGTGTGCCCAGAACTGACCTAACATACCTGCAATACAGGCTGACATGGTCTGAACATGAGTCTACTCTTCTCTCTCCTCCTCCCTGCTATCCTTCTTATCCATCTGCTGCCCCACCCAGGATCACACACAGAGGGGGGCCACCGAGTCCCCCACCGTGGGGATGGCTATGTTGAGCAAGCCTAAGAAGGTAGCCTCAGCACGCCCCTTTAGGGGATGAGAAGTGGCCTAAGTCTCGTAGGGCCAACTCAGCCAGGCACACTTGGGGAGGGTGTGTGAGTCCCTCATCCGTGGACCCAAGATCGGAGGTGGCACTCATGACTGGTGGCCTGACTCCTCAGAGCTCAGGGGGGCATATTCACTGCTACCTCAGCAACAAAGGCATGAAAATGTTTTGGATTTCTGCAGGTTGCTCATGCTTTACAGTGTCCCCATCTATGGGGATACATTCCAAGACCCCAGTGGAGGCCTGAAATCACATGTAGTAATGAACCCTTTATATCTGTTTGCTCCATCTGGTAACGGAGACAGCTACTAAGTGACTCAAGGGCAGGTAGCGTACGCAGTGTGGGTAGGCTGGACTGAGGGATAATGCATATCCCCAGTGGAATGGCATGAGATTTCATCACATGCTCAGAACGGTGCACGATGTAAAGCTTATGAATTATTTATTTCTGGAATTTTCCATTAAAATTTTTAGACAGCAGTTGGCCACAGGTAATTGAAACCATTGAAAGCAAAAGCGTGGATAAGGGAGACTACTGTACTTGTTAAGGTTGAGGACTCCAGAAGTCAGAAGAGGTCTTCAGGCTACCTGATACAGTCTATTGCCCTGAGCTGTGTCCTCCCTGCCTCTCCTCACAGGTGGGGAAGGTGGTCACCAGCTACGCTTTTGGAAAGGTCTTCTTAATGTGGTCTCCCCAGGCCTTGGTGCTGCTTCTGCCCCACAGAGTGAGGGCAACTGGTACTGGGTGTGGAAAGGTGTGTGGTGGTCTGGAGCATGGGTATGGAAGTCGGAAGGCAGCGATTCAGATTCTGCCGTGCTAGTTCAAACTGTGCAAATGGGCAATTTGCTTTACCTCCCAGTGCCTTCTGAGTTACTCTGAGGATGGAGTGAGCTAATGAATGTAAAGCAGCTAGCATAGTGCCTGGCTTAAAGTAAGCACCCAATAATTTACCAAGAAAAGAATCTTATCAGATATCCAGGTACTGTGTCCAGCACTTTACATACATCCCATTTAATCCTCAAAGAATTATGTGTTATTCTCCCTCTTTTGTAGATGAAGAAACTGAGACTCAGAGTTAATCAGTGACTTTATCAAATTCACCCAGTTAGTATGCAAAGATTAGAGAGTCCGGGTTTGTCTGACTCCAGAGTCCCTGCTTTTCTACCCTGCTGTGCTGCCTTCCAGAACAACTCTGCCCCTTCTTATATTTTGAAATTGTTACCATGTACTTCCTGGGCCTTCCCTTCTCCAGGCTAATCTACCCCCATTTCTTTCTCTGAATCAAAAACGCCCTTCACTTGGCATGATTTGAAAGCTGTGTGCAGACCTCTGGGCTGGTTCGTTGTCCAGTTCTCACTTGAGCTGTGGGGTTTTTGCTGTGATGAGGCCACACACAGTCCCTGGGGACATGAAGGCCTATGTATGCCATTGGCTTCTGCTGCAGTGACCACCAGGCCTTGTCAGCATTGCTGGTTACTGTCAGGTACCCCGCCAGCCTTGGCGATCAGCCATGGTTGTCTACGAAAGGCCACTCTCCAAGATCCCAGTGAGTGAAGTTTTTAATTTTCTTTTATACTTATTTATATATTAATATCTTAGTAGTCTCACAAACCTTTACATGTACTCCATAATAAATATTGAGGAGAACCTTAAATTGTGACCACTTAGCTGTGAGGTGAAAAACTGGAATAGCTGGTTGAGTACACAATTGTTTGAGACTCTTTTAGACTAGTCCATTCTTATCCCTGGCAGTGGTGCTAATCCATGTTCTCTTGGGCTAGCACTGATCACAAGTGCTTATTGAGCTGGTTTAGGGAACCCCAGGAAGTAGCCAAAACTCTGGGACTTTCACATGTTTAATGGCAAAAGAAATGCTAACATTTAGACTTTCCTGCTGTAGAATCCGTTCGAAATACCCCCAGCACTGACACCATGCCAGCCTCCTCGTCTCAAACATGCTGCACTGATCACCAGGACCCTGAAGGTGCTACCAGCTCCTCTTACTTGGCCAGCTCCCAAGAGGAAGATTCAGGCCAGAGTCTTCCCACCGCCCATGTTCGCCCTTCCCACCCATTGAAGAGCTTCGCCGTGCCGGCAATCCCGCCTCCAGGACCTCCCACCTATGATCCTGCGTTGCCAAGCACACCATTACTATCCCAGCAAGGTGAGTGAGGATGGCAGCACACCTGGAGGGACCCTTGGCTCAAACTTGGGACAGAGTCACCTCTTCTTCGAGTTATAGCAAAGCAAATATCCTCCAGGCCTATCCCAGCAATTCAGTTAGAGTAGCAATGTGCCATTGCCCCACCCAGGAAGTTTACGGGCTCCCCTCCTTTGGGAACACTTATAAGCCAGAGAATAATTTGCTAGGGAGCAAGGGCTGACCTTTTGAATTGTGTTTTATGTGCAGCACTTTTAATGGTAAATCCAATGGCATAGGAATGGGTAGCAGATCTAGTCTCCCCATCCCCCTGGAATCACTTCACTTCATAAGGTCCCTGCAAGCTAGAGAAGGAACCAGGGAGGCCAAGGCTTGGACTCACAGGTTGGTGAAACCAAGATGAACCTCAGGATAGGGAAAGGAACCCTGTGAAGAGAAGTCATTTACCCAAATCCACAAGCTCAGTACCAGTTCCCTGACCTCAAAGGCATTGTTGCTTTCTGCTCTTCCAAATTGTTATCTATTATGTTCATTTGTTTTAGAGCAAGTTTTCAAAATTTCTGGCCTCAGTCCCCCTTTATATATTAAAAGCTATTGAGCACATAAAAGCTTTTCTTCATATGGGTTATATCTATCAATATTTACCATATTAAAATTAAAACTAAGACATTTTTAAAGTATTCATTTAAAAAAGCAATCTATCATGTTACGATAACTAGCATATTTTTATGAAAAGCAACTATTTTCAAACAAAAACATGGTGAGAAGAGTCATTTTATTTTTTGCAAATCTCTTTAATGTCTGGCTTAATAGAAGACAGCTGGATTTTCCTATCTGCTTCTACATTCAATCTGTTGCAGTATGGTGTTTTGGTTGAAATAAGAAGAAAATCTGGCCTCACAGATACGTAATTGGAGAAAGGAAAATTATTTTTATAACCTTTTCAGATAATTGTGGATATTCTTTTTTGATACTATAGCAAAACTCAACAAGTTGTAGTTTTTTAAAGGTTTGTTTGTAAAGTGAAATCTGAAACCATATCCATGAACTAGTCCTTCTATATTCCATCAAAATTCATTCATCTATCTTGCATTGAATGTATGATACTAAAACATCACATATTGGGTCATTTAGAAAATATTGGTTCACTGTGTTATACAAATTTTGCAGATAGCGATACATTTCATTCAGTATCTAAAAACATATTCATTAATATTGTCAAAGTGTATAAATATTAAGTTCTTAAGCCCATGGTGGCAGATGCAAGTTTTCCAAAATTCTAATTTTCACTTAAAACTTCAGTTTTATCATTGGCAATAAACACTATCCATTATGTTTTTTGAATTGTCAGGCTCACTTTGTTCATTTTTCTAGAAGATGTCTCAAGAACCAGTTTGTCTGTCTGCCTTTGAATTAACAGTGATATTCCATGGTAAAAACATTCAACTCAGCACTCAAACCATCACGAGTGCCTTTATTTAAGACAGCTGTTGGCCAGGCACAGTGGCTCACGCTTGTAATCCAAGCACTTCGGGAGGCCAAGGGGGCTGGATCATCTGAGGTCAGGAGTTCAAGACCAGCCTGCCCAACATGGTGAAACCTCATCTCTACTAAAAATACAAAAAGTTAACCGAGCGTGGTGACAGATGCCTGTAATTCTAGCTATTCAGGAGGCTGAGACAGGAGAATCACTTGAACCTGAGAGGCAGGGGTTGCAGTGAGCTGAGATCGTACCACTGCACTCCAGTGTAGGCAACAAGGCAAGACTCTGTCTCAAAAACAAACAAACAAAAAAAAAAACCTTCATACTTTGTGTGCAGCTGAAGTACTTTATGCATACTTTCCATTTTGTCACATATAATAAGGTCAAGATTTAGTTAAAAAAAAATTTACTCATTTATTAAGGATGGTTCTGAGTGAAACTGACTTTTTAAAACTGCAAGTGCATGTCAGTGAATGACTTTACAGTTTGGCACCACTGCCTTGATTTGTGCTAAGGCTCCAGCAGCTCAGCCACTGTTGCTTTTGTATCCTCAGTGCAAAGGCAAACAGTGGAAAGGCAAATAATGTCCCATTATGAAGAGAGCTTTGGCCTCCCAGATACCTTGCAAGGGTTTGTGGACCACCACATTTTGAGAAGCACTGGACCAGGGTATTGGTTTTCTAGAGCCAATGGAACATTTTCTCTGGCCTTTTGAATGCCCTGCTGTTTTTCTCCTTCCCTCTTGTTCCAATAACTTTTCAGAGCAGTATCCCTGCACGGGGTCTGTGTGTGTCTCTCACTCTGAAGCAGCACTTGGACCTTACGGCCTTCATGAGATCTGGGGGAGGCAGGCTTGGCCACACACCTGACGGTGCCCTTTTCCCTTAGCTCTGAACCATCACATTCACTCGGTGAAGACAGCCTCCATTGGGACTCTAGGAAGGAGCCGGCCTCCGATGCCAGTGGTTGTGCCCAGTGCCCCTGAAGTGCAGGAGACCACAAGGATGTTGGAAGACTCCGAGAGTGTAAGTTCATATGGCCATCCATCCCACCAGATTGTCTGGGAACATGCCCCAGGGCCTGAGACTGCTGGTCGAGCTGATATTCTGTGCACACGAGGCCTCACCACCCAGAACTATGAAGCAGATGCACTCATTCATTCAGTAGATAGGGCACGTTGAGCATCTTTTCTGAGCTGGGCACTGTGCTGAGGATTTGGTCTGCTTTCTTTTCTGTATCCAGTCATTTTTTTGTTTGTTTGTTTTGTTTTTGAGACAGAGTCTCACTCTGTCCCCCAGGCTGGAGTACAGTGGCATGATCTCGGCTCACTGCAACCTCTGCCTCCCAGGTTCAAGTGATTCTCCTGCCTCAGCCTCCTGAGTAGCTGGGACTACGGGTGCCCGCCACCACGGCTAGCTAATTTTTTGTACTTTTAGTAGAAACGGGGTTTCACCATGTTAGCCAGGCTGGTCTTGAACTCCCGACCTCAGGTGATCCAGCCCCCTTGGCCTCCCAAAGTGCTGGGATTACAGGCGTGACCCACAGCCACAACAGCCGGCTGTCATATCCACTCTTGAATGTCTTAAATTAGCTTTTCACACCAGCCCAGCTACTGACCCCTCTCCCCACTTCCCACTACTGCCTGCCTGCCTTTTAGTTGTGTCCCTTCTATCATTGATCTTCTTTCCTTGGTTTGAACCATCCATATGCTCTTTCACCCCTCAATTCCAGCTTATGACCTTTCTGAGCAAGATGCTGGAGAAGATGGTACTTGAGTGGTTGCTGTAGAAACAAAAGTCACCAGGTTGTCTCTTTGATCTTTCACTCTCAAACTCCAGTAAAAATGTTTTGCCTCTAAATTTCCAGGGACAGGATTTTCTAAGCAGAAAGCTTGGGGTCCAGAGATCCAGGGACATACCAACGGTGCTAACCAGGGCAGAGACCTAGAAGGGGCAAGCAGTGGGCCTTCTGGCTAATGGGGTCATTGTGACCCTGGAGAGTGTGTGTTGGGAGAGAGGCATTGTGATCCTAGTGACCTCGGGTACATCCTGCTACTTTCCACTCTTCTGAGCTGGCCTGCGTGTTAGTAGGCCAGTTTTTTGGGGCCATTTGACCACTGACCACTTGAGGCTTTGGCCTCTCCTTTCTGGTCGGCTCCCTGGATCAGACCCAGTAACAGTATTCTTTTCCATAGAGCTATGAACCAGATGAGCTGACCAAAGAGATGGCCCACCTGGAAGGACTGATGAAGGACCTAAATGCCATCACGACAGCATGACCACCTTCACCAGGACGTGACTTCAAACCTGAGTCTGGAAGTCTTGGAACTTAGCCTTGAAAACAAGGAATTGTACAGAGTGCAAGAGGACAGCACTTGAGAACACAGAGTGAGCCAGCAGACTGCTCAGCGCCTCTGTGTGGGGCTGGCTCCAGGCATGGCCACCTGCCTTCCCCTGGTCAGCCTGGAAGAAGCCTGCATCAAGGCAGCTTCCCTTGGCCTGCTGATACTCTGCAGGACTGGGCACCATGGGCCAAAATTTTGTGTCCAGGGAAGAGGCGAGAAGTGCAACCTGCATTTCACTTTGTGGTCAGGCTGTGTCTTCGTGCTGTGACCGCATCACCTTTATGGAGTGTAGACATTGGCATTTATGTACAATTTTATTTGTGTCTTATTTTATTTTACCTTCAAAAACAAAACACTATCCAAAACCAAGGAAGTCCATGGTGTTCTCCACAAGTGGTTGACATCTGACTGCTTGTTCTGATTATGTGTGGAAAGTCATTGAAGTGTGGGTTGTTCGAGGGGTTGGCTTGTTTTTTGGTTTTGTTTTTATTTTTTAATTCTGAGTCATTGCATCCTCTGCCAGCTGTTAATCCACCACTCTGAGGGGGAGGAAATGTTGCATTGCTGTTTGTAAGCTTTTTTATTATTTTTTTATTATAATTATTAAAGGCCTGACTTTCTCCTCTCATCACTGTGAGATTACAGATCTATTTGAATCGAATGAAATGTAACATTGAAAAGACTTGTTTGTTGCTTTCTGTGCAGTTTCAATATTGGGGCAGGGGGCGGGGGCTGGGGGTTGGGAATAGGAAATGGAGGGGCTGCTGAGGTCCTGTGAATGTTTCCGTCATTGTACTTTTTCCAGAAGCCTGCAGAGAATGGAAGCATCTTCTTTATTGTCCTTTCCTGGCATGTCCATCCTTATTGTCACTACGTTGCAACTGGAGTTTGATTTGGATCTGGTTTTAAAATTCTTCTGTGCAATAGGTGGGTTTGAGAATTTAGCTGCCCTGATGTCTTGGTCCTAGCCTGGTAAGAATGTCCATGCTGAGGTGCTGTATTTCTAATTGCCTGAGTCACAGAGAATAGGGTGAGAGCCAACCCTGCTCTGTAAATCAGAGAGCAAGGATGGAGACCCTTTCCTGCTGCTGTTACTAGTTCTCTCTGGGGAAGTTGGAGGTTAAGGAAGGAACTTTGTTTCCACATACAGCCCTCCTCCTCTCTAGTTCCAGTCTTTAGCCAGTCCAGCTTTCTCTTCCACACTTCACGCTCCTTCTGAGAAAGCATTAGCAGGAGTGAGACAAGGCAGAGCTCTGCAGGAAGCAGAGCCCCTGAGGCTTCCACGCGTCTTTCTGAACATTATTTCTCCATAGCAAGGGACAGGGACAACGGAGGCAGCTGCCCCCTCCCCTATCCCAACAGCCCAGCTAAGCCCTGATTAGATTGAAGCCGCTGGAGGTTTCTGAGGTGTGCCCAGCGGCTCAGCCACACATGGAAGCCATTGCCTTTGCACGTAGTACTTAGGTTCTTTTTCTTAAAAAGGTAAGCAGCTGAGATGTGTGGTTTTTTCATATTAATAATATATAATGGAAAATACAGGACTGACGCTCAGGCATCTTCCCCTACTCCCCAACAGATCAGTGTGGAAGGCAGTGTAGACAGTAAATCGGGCTTCAGTTCTATAACCAAGAAGAGATAAGCTGCTGAAACCACCAGTGGGTACCCCAGGCCACCTGCCTTTGAACTTGGGGCTTTCCCATTTTTATGTCTTAATCACGTTGGCTCTTTTGCAAGATGAACTCTTTGTATTTATGATTTGGGGGGTAATGAAAGGTGCAATGCGGGAACTCCTGCTGCCGAGCTAGCTGGTCACGTGGGGGCACCAGGCGGGATTCTGGAAAACCAGTGCACTTAAACTGATCCTGGAGAGAGCTGTGCGAGCACTCTGGCCACCGGGAGGGCCAGATTCCCCAGAAACTACCTTATGCCCAAAGAACAGGCTCAGTATTTGGGGCATTTCCTCCCACGAACCCTGACGCTTCTGTTACCTCAGGGCCTTGGTACCTGGATACTGCCACAGAATTGGGATGGGTGGGGGAGGGGCCTGCTTTTAAATAACTGTTCAAAGTTGGGGGTTTTTTAAAATTAAGAAAAAGGAAAGCTATTCTGTATTGCACCTTTTCACAACTTAATACATTTTCTTACATTTTCCTGTGATTTTGAACTAAACCCTTGTGTGTCCTGTGGTGTCCTAGCTGAGCTGTCGCTCAGCCGCTTCCTCGGGGGGATTTGGAACACCCGTGTCTGTCGTCGCACTGCCTGCCGAAGGGGCCCGGAGGACTCTGGGACTGGCGTCTGTACACACTTGTTTGGCCTTTTCTGTAGTTGATGCTGTAAACTCTATGGCTTTTTAAAAACGATTTCATGTTTTTATTTAGTATTGGAAATCCAATACACTTTTTTAATCCAATCAAACTCTGGTCTGGTCAAAGAGTTTTCCTTTGTCCTAAAAAAAAAAAAAAAAAAAAAAAAAAAAAAAACACTTGTGTCCCCCGGCTTCCCAGCCTCTAATTGACCTCGCTGTTGCCTTCACAACTGTAAAGCCAGTCGTTTAGGGGGACCCAGAGAGGGGTGGCAGGTGAGCCAGGAGGCTGCAGGAGGTGTTCGCACCGTCCAGCAGCGCCGAAAGTGAGTCCTGTCCCTGTTCCCGACCCCCTGCTGCTGCCCTGCAGGGACTGACTGAGCAGCCTGAGGATTCAGAGTGGGCCCCTGGCCGCCGTCCCGAGTGGAGTGCAGGCCACGTCCCTGCTGCAGCAGCGCATTAGCGCAAGCTGAGTGCCCGTGTGGGCCTGGCCTCCCCACTGCCATCCCCACCACTCACAGCGACCCGAGGCCAGAGCAGCGTCTCCTGGGAGGCCCGCGTGCCCCGGGCTGCCTCACCTCACTGCGTTCACCATGTAAGATTCCTCGTGGTGTCCCAGAGTCTGGGCCAGGGAATAGGTGACCTCAGCAGCCAGAGGCCCGAGCTTGCAATAATAGAGTGAGGGCTAAACACAGAGCACAGTGTCCTCACTGCCCCCTTGCCCCGCTGTTCATCTGCTCTGCCACCAGAGTGTACTCGAGGAAACCCAAATCCCGTCCTTCCCATTAGCCGCGCTCCATTGGGCTCAGGATGAAGTCCGTGCTCCCGTAGCTGGAGGTTGTTGCTTGTCTGCCACAGCCTTCAGCTCCAGACTCATGTCGCCTTGTGCACTGGGGCTGTGGCCGCAGAAAGCTACCAGTGAGGCCCTTCTCGGTCTACACGGAGCGCCCTCTTTTCTGCCATTCTAAGTGCCGGGCGGCCGCCGCTGCTGTTTCTCCTGTGCATCCCTAGGTGGCGCCCTTGGCACATGTTGCCGTGGTTTGTTTCAGTCTTCCGGGGCCCTGTGGGTTCAGTGGGGACAAGATAATTTCTCACTCCTTTCTCGTGTCTAATGCCAGGAGTTTCCGACAATAGGAGATGCTTGCCTCTTGGATGGTTAGACAGTGACGAGGACTCATGCCCTGGAGCACGTTGAAAGGCTTCACACACACACACACACACACACACACACACACACACACACACACACACACAGAGAGAGAGAGAGAGAGAGAGAGAAAGCAAAGCCCCCCTCCTTGCAGGGATTCTGGTGCTAGGATGCTCCCATTTCAGTAGCTATGACCCTTTGGCATCCTTGGGTAAACGTGAAAGATGAAAGATGACAGTCCCAAGAAATGATACTGGGCCAGGCGCGGTGGCTCACACTTGTAATCCCAGCACTTTGGGAGGCAGAGGCGGGCTGATCATCTGAGGTCAGGAGTTTGTGACCAGCCTGGCCAACGTGGTGAAACCCCGTCTCTACTAAAAGTACAAAAATTAGCCGGGCATTTGGCATGGGCCTGTGGTCC
The DNA here is from genome assembly GCA_963574635.1 of Cheracebus regulus. Lineage (NCBI taxonomy): Eukaryota > Metazoa > Chordata > Mammalia > Primates > Pitheciidae > Cheracebus > Cheracebus regulus. The sequence continues at coordinate 48,386 of CAUYQU010054898.1, read as the reverse complement.
CAGCTCCGTGGGAGGCTGAGGCGGCCGACTCGCTGGAACCCCGGAGGCGGAGGTGGCAGTGAGCCACGACTGCGCCACGGTGCTCCAGCCTGGCAACAGAGCAAGAGAGACTCTGTCTCAAAAAAAAAACAAAAAAAAATGCCAGGCATGGTGGCAGGTGCCTGCAATCCCAGCTACTTGGGAGGCTGAGGCAGGAGAATCTTGTGAACCTGGGAGGCCGAGGTTGCAGTCAGTGGAGACCACGCCATTGTACTCCAGCCTGGGCAACAAAAGCGAAACTTCATCTCAGAAAAAAAAAAAAAAAAAGAAACAGTGCTGATGCCTCATGACCAACCTCAAGCTGGGAACTAAGACAAGAATGTCTTGCAGATTTGTTCTAAGATGAGCATCAGGAATGAGGCTCTATAAAAGAAGAAACACTTCTTCCCTCACCCCACTCCCGCCCCATCCGTCAACCACTCCCAATTGTAACCAGCTTCCTGCCAGAAGTGGGGAGTACCATCAGGAGAGACTCGAGACCAGCAATAAGCAAGCCATGAAATTGATGATGACAGGGCTATGGGCGGGGCTTGGAGAACCAGGGAGCCAAGAGGGCTCTAACCACAGACCAGAACCCCAGACAGCAGGTGCCCGACCCAACCTAGGGCTCCCAGCTACCAAAGGAGGGAGTTCACCAGGGGAGCGGGAGGAAGAGGTGGGAGACAGTAGTTGAAAGAAAATAATACTTAAGTCTTTAATAATCCTTTAAATGTATATAATGTTGGGAAAATGCTTAAAACTACAACTACCCTCTAAGCATAGTGGATGATTCATCTCAAGACGTCCTTTTCCTCAATTAGGAACTTGGTTTGGGAAATGAAAGGGACCTAGAGCTGAGCTCACAAAAGGTGGGCCGGGGACCGGGCGCAGTGGCTCCTGCCTGTAATCCCAGCACTTTGGGAGGCCAATGCGGGTGGATCACGAGGTCAGGAGATCGAGAACATCCTGGCCAATGTGGTGAAACCCCGTCTCTACTAAAAAACGAAAAATTAGCCAGGCGTGGTGGTGTGTGCCTGTAGTCCCAGTTCCTCAGGAGGCTGAGGCAGGAGAATCACTTGAACCCAGGAGGCTGAGGTTGCAGTGAGCCAAGATCGTGCCACCAAACTCCAGCCTGGAGATGAGTGAGACTCCATCTCAAAAGAAAAGAAAAGGTTGGTGGGAACACCTGATGCACCATAGCACAAGAATAATTCTGGATTTCCTGAAATAATTAGGAGTCAAGGGGACACTGGCAAACATATAATCAACAAGATGGTGCAAGAATGAGGGGCTCTGTGGGGAAGCACCCCACTGGGGTGCACCCCAGTGCATTTCTGTGGGAAAGCACCCCAGTGGGAACTGGCTTGCCTTGAGGTGTTCAAAGACCTTTCTGAGAAGATCTTAGAGGCAATCTCATGCTATTTGCACTTCTATGGAGTGAACCCCCTCCAGCTCCCCAAATCTCATGTACCATCTGCTGTGTGCACATGGCCTTGAATGAGTTACTGGTTACTCCCCCAGTGAAGAAAACGGCATCTGGGCCAACATGGCGGTGGGCAGGCCATGAGTCTGGCATGGCAAGGGTGACCCATGAATGGAATTGATTTGCTAGAAGCAGGAGCTGAGAACCAGAAGTGACTGTAAGAATCTAAACCTGAGAACTCCCAGAAGTCCAGAGGGCAAAAGGGACACAGGTCAAGAAATGTGGGTTCGAGTCAGGCTAATCCAGACTTTAAGAGGCAGACTGACCTCAGCTTGATTCTGGGTTGCCGTCAGTTTACATTTTCTTTCCCCTCAAGGTCCTGGAGCAGTCTCATCATCCTACTAGGTGCCGGCCCTTGCTAATGGGGTCTGCTTTCTGTGGACCCAGTCGTCCAAAGGAGAAATCTGGAAGTCATTCTAAATTCTTCCCTCAACACCACAGCACATTGCTCAGCAAATCCTGCCAGCTCTACCTCTCAGATGTCCCCCAGGGCAGCTCTGTGTTGTCTGTTAGGCAAACTACTAATGAAGCCCCCTGCCTGAGTCTCACCAGCAATCAGGTAGCGATCCTTCATACAAGTGTTCAGGTGCTGCTTCCAACGCAAATCTGATGCCTCCCCGCTGTTGCAATGAGAGCTCCAGCACCTGCCCTACAGAAGAGAGTCCAGCGTGGCCCTGCCTGCCTCATCCCTTTTATTTCCCACTAATCTGCCCCTTCAACCAAATTTGGCCCTAGCCATAGAGAACAATTTGCACTTGCAGAATAAGCCATGGTGTCTGGCCCCTGCTGTTTCCTCTGCCTCATTTCCTCCCTATCCCTACCCTGACCATTGGCTTTCTCTGTCTTGTCATGTCTGTTCATCTGTAAAGGTCCAGCCTAGCCATCCAGTCCCTGATCATTCTTGTTCATGTTTCTGTCTCTGCCAATACACTGTGACATCCTTAAGGAAAGCAGTTGTGCTTGGATTCTCCACCCGAGCACCCAGCACACCATAGATCTTCAATCAATGAACTTGCCTGGTGAGGCAGATGGACTTGAAATTAGGTAACTAATACATCATGGCCCAGTACTGAGGGAATTTAACAAAGCCCTAATTCTTCCTGAGAGCATACGGTTTTGCAGAGGAACTAAGACTGAGCTGAGTCTAGGTTGTAATGTGAGGCTTATCTATCTGGAAGAAGGAGGAGGCCACTGCAGAGCTGGAAAGCCACCTGCTTCATGTGGCCATCAGTATAGATCCCAGCCATCCCATGTCACTCTTGTGCTCAGCTTCCTGTCACTGGATTCAGTGCAGAGGCCCCAGCAAGCCAGCAAAGGCTAAAAAGCGTGCACAGGTCTGGCTAGCTGCCCTTCAGTGGAGAGAGGGAGCTGGTCCCCCAAATTCCTGGGACACTGCAAGGGCAATACTGGGCCCAGTCAAGCTAAGTTTGGCTGACCAGGTACCACAGCTTGGGGATCAGTTCTAGTGAAACAAGAATAAAGTGGTTCCTTTTATAAACTCAAAAACCAGGTCTTATCGAGAATTCCAGGCAGCTCATAGCTTTCTGGAGAGGAAAGAGCCAGGATTTCCTTTTGGAGGCAAAATGATGGATGAGGCTCCTATAGACAAAGTTGCCTGGGATATGTAAGGAGAACCAGAATGAACATTCTAGACTAACACACAGAAGGGAAACTGGCTGTAACTGAAGCCAGACAGATCTCAGTGTGGGCAGGTGGGATGAGAGAAGAAGTATTTGGAGCCAGTCAGAAAAAGGTCTTCCTCACCCAAAAAGCTGGAAATCTTCAATTATTTCCAAAGATACTTCTGAAGACCCACTGTGTGTCAGGCACTGAGGATGCCACATGAGTTCAACAGTCTCCATTGCTGACATGATCACAGATGTTCAACAGAAAGAAAGAAGCCATGAAAAGTGCTACAAGACCCGAACAAAGCCATCTGGTAAAGAAGGAAATTCCAACCCTAACTGGAGAGTCAAGAGTCACGAAGACGGTGACACTGAGAATGGTGACAAATTCACCAAAGAAAGGAGTTTCTTCCAGCATTGCTTGAACTAGATCTGAAAAGCAGGAAAAATTCCAATACTGGATAAATTACAACAGAAAATGCTTTTCAGCGATTTGCTCCAAAGGCAGTAGGGAATGGCCTTAACAGGACCAGAAAATCTGCCCCAAGTGGTAAATGAAAAAAAGAGGTTGAGGCTTCCTCAGGGGATAAGCCTAGTACTAAGAACCAGAGGGGAGCCTGACTGACAACTGCATGTTCCAAAAATAAGTAAAAAAATGATCGTCATCTTCCCTAGAACTTGAGACTTTTGTGTCTATATTCATAAGGGATGTTGGTCTGTAGTTTTTTGAGTTGTGTGTGTGTGTGTGTGTGTGTGTGTGTGTGTGTGTGTGTTTTGGGTGGAGTGGTCTGGCTTTGGTATCAGCGTAATACTAGCTTCACAGAATAAGGGAAGTGTTCTCTCCTTGTCTGTTTTTTGGAAGAGTTTGGGAAGGATTGCTATTAATTTTTCTCTAAACCTTTGGTCGAATTTACCAGTGAAGCCATTGGGTCCTGGGCCTTTCTTTGTGGGAAGTGTTCTTTATTACTAAATGTAATCTGCCTACTTGTTCTGGATCTATTCAGATTCCGTATTTATTCTTGAGTCAGTTTTGGTGATTTGTTTCTAATTTGTTCATTTTATCTAGGTTATCTAATTTGTTGGTTTATGATTTGTATAGTGTTCTCTTATAATCCTTTTTATTTCTTTAAGGCTGGTAGTAATATATTTTATCTGACTTCTGATGTTAGTGTCTCTCTCTCTCTCTCTCTCTGTCAGTCCAGCTAAAGGCTGTCAGTTTTGTTGATCTTTTCGAAGAACCGACTTTTGGTTTTGCTGATTTTTTGTATTTGTTTTCTGTTCTCTATTCCTTTTATTTCTGCTTTTATCTACATTATTTCCTCTCTTCTGCTTGCTTTGAGTTTAGTTTGCTCCTCTTTTCCTAGTTTCTTTGGGTGAATGTTTAGGTTATTGATTGGATATTTTCATAAGTATAGAACATTCTACTCTACATTTTCCCTATAAGCACCTTGTCTGCTGCATCCCATGTGTTTGGAATGGTGTGTTATCTTTTTGTTTTTATTTATCTCAACTTGTTTTTTTTGGGGGGGGATGTGTTTTGTTTTGTTTTGTTTGAGACAAAGTCTCCCTGTCACCCGGGCTGGAGTACAGTAGCGTGATCTTGGCTCACTGCAACCTCCGCCTCCTGGGTTCAAATGATTCTTCTACCTTAGCCTCCCAAGTAGCTGGGATTACAGGTGCCTGCCACCATGCCTGGCTAATCTTTTGTATTTTTAGTAGAGACAGGGTTTCACCCTGTTGGCTAGGCTGGTCTCAAACTCCTGACCTCAAGCAATACACCCGCCTCAGCCTCCCACAGTGCTGGAATTATAGGCGTGAGCCACCGTGCCCGGCCTCAGTGTATTTCCGAATATCCTTTGTGATTTCTTCTTTGATTCAATGATTATTTACATATGTGTTGTTTAATTTATATATATTTATGAATTTTTAAAATATCTTCCTGTTACTAATTTCTAAATTTTGTTCCATTATGGTCAGAGAATATATTTCATATGATTTCAGTCCTCTTAAGTGTATTGAGACTTGGTTTGTGGTCTAACAGATAGTCTACCCTGAGGAATGTTCCACGTGCCCTTGAGAAGGATGCACATTCTGCCGTTGCTGGATGGAATGTTCCAGAGATCCCTGTTAGCTCTCTTTGGTTTATATTGTTCAGATCTTCTATTTCCTGGCTGATCTTTTGTCTAGTTGTTCTATCAGTTATTGAAAGTGGAGCATTAAAGTCTGAATTATACCTGTTGAATTGTCTATCCTTCCTTCCATTATGTCAGATTTACTTCATGAGTATATGTGTATGTATTTGTGCATGTGTGGGCGTGTATATGTGTATATGTATAATCCAAATAGATCCATAACGAGTAAACGAATTACATTAGTAATAAAGAACACTTCCCACAAAGAAAGGCCCAGGACCCAATGGCCTCACTGGTGAATTGGACCAAAGGTTTAGAGAACAATTAATAGCAATCCTTCACAAACTCTAATTTTATATATATATATATATATATATATAATTTTTTTTTTTTTTTAGGGAGAGAGAGAGAGACAGGATCTGGCTGTGTTGTCCAGGCTGGACTCAAACTCCTGGGCTTGAATGATTCTCCAACCTCACTCTCCTGCGTGCACCACCATGCTGGCTTAGGAGTCTGGGGGCTCTGTTATTAGGTATATACATAGAATTGTTTAATCTTCTTGATGGATTGACCTTTCTCTCATTATAAAATGCTCTTTGTCTTTAGTAATAATTTTTTCCTCAAAGTCTACTTGGATATTATTAAATAATCCACTCCAGCTCTCCTTCAGCTGATGCTTGCTTGGTATGTCTTTTTGCACCCTTTTACTCTCAACCTATTTGCATCTTTGAATACCAGATCTGTCTGTTGTAGACAGCATAGTGTTGGATCATGGTTTTACATCCATTCTGCCAATTTCTGCCTCTAATCTGAGTGTTTAATCCACTTACATTTAATGTAATTGCTGATAAGGTAGAAATTACATCTGGCATTTACCTGTTTGTTTTATATATGTCTTGTATCTTTTTTTGTTTTTGTTTTTGAGACAGAGTCTTTCGCTTGTCGCCCAGGCTGGAGTGCAGTGGTTCAATCTCGGCTCACTGCAACCTCCACCTCCTGGGTTCAAGCCATTCGCTTGCCTCAGCCTCCTGGGTAGCTGGGATTATTACAGGCACCTGCCACCATGCCCAGCTTATTTTGTATTTTTAGTAGAGATGGGGTTTCACTGTGTTGGTCAGGCTGGTCATAAACTCCTGATTCGGGTGATTCACCTGCCTCAGCCTCCCAAAGTGCTGGGATTACAGGTGTGACCCACCATGCTGGCCATGTCTTGCGTCTTTTTTGTCACTCTATTACTCTGTGACTGCCTTCTTCTTAAGTAGATATTTTCTAGTGTTCCATTTTAATTCTTTGTCAAGAAGCATGAATCATGAAAGAAAAATGTGGTAAGTTGGATATCATCAAAATTACAAATGTTTGCTCTCTGAAAGTCATGGTTAAAAAATGAAAAGGCAAGCCATGAACTATGAGAAAATAATTGCAAAACATATATCGTATAAAGGACTTGTATCCTGAATATATTACTTACAATTCAATAATAAGAAAACAAATGATGCAGCAAAAACAAATGAGTAAACATTTAAATAGTCATTTTACCAAAGAACATATACAGATAGCAAGTAAACACCTGAAAAGATGCTCGGTATCTTTAGTCATTATGAAAATGCAAATTAAATCCAGGAGTTAATATTATACACTGGATTTTTATAATGTATAATTACCATTATACAATGGTAAAATATCAAAAGACTCACAACATCGAGTGTTGCAAGAATATGAAGTAACTGAACCTCTCATACGATTGCCAGTGGAAAAGCAAAAGAGTATTCCAACTTTGGAAAATAGTCTTGTAAAGTTTCTTATAAAGTTAAAAATATATTTATCAGGCCAGGTGTGGTGGCTTACGCCTGTGATCCTAGCACTTTCCGAGGCTGAGGCGAGTGGATTACTTGACGTCAGGAGTTCAAGACCAGCCTGGCCAACATAGTAAAACCCCGTCACTACTAAAAAATATAAAAACTAGTGGGGCGTGGTGGTGGTGGCAGGTGCCTGTAACCCCCCCTACTCGGGAGGCTGAGGCAGAAGAATCACGTGAACACAGGAGGTCGAAATGCAGTGAGCCGAGATCAAGCCACTGCACTCCAGCCTGGGCAACAGAGTGAGACTGCATCTCAAAAAAAAAACAAAAAACAAAAAACAGAAAAAAATTATATTGTAACCCAGCAATGCCGTTCCTTGAGTATTAAGATAAACAAAAATCTACATCCATCTTGAAAATGAGAGAAGTGGATTTTAAGTGTCCTCACTACAAAAAATGGAAAGTATGTGAGGTAATGTGATAAGTAGGTCAGGTTAATTATTTCAACTTAGTGATTCCACAATATATACATATTTCAAAACATGGCACATTATAAATTTATAGAATTTTTCTTTGTCAGTTTAAATAATTACTTAAAAAGAAAATCCATACCCAGATAAACGCTTGAACATAAGTGTTCATAGGAGCTTTATTCTTAATGGCCCAAAACTAGAAACAACTCCATGTTGATGAATGTGTAAGTGAATAAACAAACTGTGGCATATCCATACAAGGGAATATTGCTCAGCATACGCAACAGACATCAGAAGCGTCAGGCTAAAGGAGAAATCAGACACAGACCATATGCTTTATGATGCTACTTATGCAAAATTCTAGAAAAGTCAGACCTTTAGCAACAGAAGGCAGACTGGCAGGGTTCAGAAGTGAGAGGAGGAGATGGACTGCAAAGAGCCAGGCAGAAATCTAGAGCGTGATGGAAATAGTCTGTAAATTACTTGCTGAGGCGATTGTAGTACTGTCAAAACTCATTGAGCTGTGCACTTAAAATTGGTGAATTTGATACATATAAATTATACCTCAATAAGGAAAAGAGAATTAGCACTAGCAACAAAAATAAAAGGTACCAGGAATTAATGTAATGAAATGCAAAAACCTTTATGAAGAAAATAAGATTGGCCAGGCGCGGTGGCTCACACCTGCAATCCCAGAATTTTGGGAGGCTGAGGCGGGTGGAGCATGAGGTCAGGAGATCGAGACCATCCTGGCCAACATGGTGAAACCCTGTCTCTTGCAAAAATGTAAAAGTTAGCCAGGCATGGGAGCAGGTGCCTGTAATCCCAGCTACTCTGGAGTCTGAGGCAGGAGAATCGCTTGAACCCGGCAGGCGGAGGTTGCAGTGAGCCGAGATCGCGCCACTGCACTCCAGCCTGGGTGACAGAGTGAGACTCTGTCTCAAAAAAAAGAACAAAAAAAAAAAAGAGAGAGAAAATGATATGACTACATTGAAAGAATTGGCAGAGACAGTTCATGCCCAGCAAAGATTCCAGGTGACCTCCCACACAGCACAGCCTCCTCTGCAGTTACGCTGTGGCCTTGTGACGATGGAATATGAGCGTGAGTGATGTTCACGCTGAGAAACATAGTTCAGATGGGGGTATCTCTTCAAGTTGTCTCTTCTCCCCCCACAATGATCTTGGAGAATGGGGGTTCCATTAAAGTTGGTATCTATGAGGAAGATGGCTGTGTGGGCTGCACAGGACTTTCTTGAGCTGGAATAAAGCTTTACTATCTTAAACCTTGAAATTTGGGGCTTTTTCTTTTGGGGCTGTTAGTGCTCATTAATACAAAAGACATTAAAGAAGACCCAAATGTGGGGAGAGTTATACCCTATTCATCCATAGGAATGCACATTTCTATAACAAAGTCAATGTAATTTCAATCAGAAGCCCACTGGACTCTTCATGCACCTCAACAGATTCTAAAATGTCTATGGTAGTGCAAAGACTGGAGTAGCCAAGACATTCCTTAAGAAGAAGGTGCGGGGCTGGGTGCAATGGCTCATCCCTGTAATCCCAGCACCTTCCGAGGCCGAGTTGGTGGATCACCTGAGGTCAGGAGTTCGAGACCAGCCTGGTCAACATGGTGAAACCCCGTCTACTAAAAATACAAAATTAATTAGCCAGGCGTGGTGGCGGGTGCCTGTAATCCCAGCTACTTGGGAGGCTGAGGTAAGAGAATCTCTTAAACCATGGAAGTGGAGCTTGCAGTGAGCCGAGATCGCACCACTGCACTCCAGCCTAGGCAACGAGAGCAAGACTGTCTCAAAAAAAAAAAGGAGGGTGGGAGCTGGGCACATGGCTGACGGCTGTAATCTCAGCACTTTGGGAGGTGGAGGTGGGTGGATCACAAGGTCAGGCATTCAAGACCAGCCTGGCCAACACAGTGAAACCCTGTCTCTACTAAAAATACAAAAAAAAAAAAAAAAAAAAATTGCCAGGCATGGTGGCGGATGCCTGTAATCGCAGCTACTCTGGAGGCTGAGGCAGGAGAATCGCTTGAACCTGGGAGGCAGAGGTTGCAGTGAGCCAAGATCACACCATGCACTCCAGCCCAGGGAACAGGGAGAGACTCCATCTCAAAAAAATAAAAAATAAAAAAAGAAAGAAAGAAGGTGGGGGACTTAGGTTACTTAATATCAACTCACTTTTTAAAGCTAGTGTCACTAAGACAATGTGGACTGTTTAAATGGGGATAGACAAGCTAATTCTCTGTTTCAGAATAGAGAGCCTCAACAAGGACCCAAATATGACAGAGAAGTGACATTTCATTGAATATTATTTAAGCCTCATTCAAGAAACAACGTAGGAATAACTGGTTGCTCATATGGAGCAAAAAAAGAAACTGACCTACCCCTTCACACCACACCAAAGTCAAGTGGAGTAAGGACTTAAATGTGAAAAGCAAAACTGCATACTTCTAGAAAGAATATAGAACATACCTTTATAACGACAGGGTAAGATAGATTTCTTAAGCAAAAAAGGCACTAAGGAAGTACTAGACATTAAACATATACATATGTTGCCAAAATTGACCTCATTAAAGTATAAAGCTGCTGTTTATCAAAGAACACCGTTCCAAAAAAAAAGCGAAACTACAAACCATAAACAGGAAGAAGATATTTGCAATAAATATAGTGGACAAAGGATTCATTTAGTTTTTCAAACAGATGTGTGTAAAATCCTTACGAATCAATAAAAAGACAACAGAAAATTGGTCAAAATATGTGAATAAATATTTCTCAGAAGAAACACAAATGGCAAATGAATATATGAACAAATATTCAAATTTACTGGTAATTGAGGATTTGCACATTAAAACACAATTAGATATGACTAGACTGGGAAAAATAAGAAAGCCTGATGATTCCAATTATTGGCAAGAATGTGAAGCAAGAGTAATTCTCATACTCTGCAGGTGGGAGTGGAAATTGTTAGAACTATTTAAAACAGCTTGGCATGATCTTGTAAAGTGAAGATTAATTTACTCAAAGAGTCAGTTATTCCACTCCTAGATATAGAGATCCTCTTACCCATCTTTTTCAGGAGCCACAAACAAGAATGTTTGTATCAGCAGCCCTGTTAATCACAAGAATGATAATTGACTAAAATGTCTATGTTCAGAAGAATACATATGTAAATGGTGGACTATTCATATACTGGAATGCTATACGGCAATGAAGATGAATTATCTGCATCAAAAGGATCTCAAGATTACGGTATTGAATTTTAAAAAACCAAATTATTAAAGAATGCATGCAGCATACCATTTATGCAAAGTTTTTAAATTACAAATATATTCAGTGGTGTATGAAGATGGTGGATATCGTCCACCCGTAAAGCGGGTAATAAAAAGACCCATTGTTTGTAAAGAAACTGACTAAAAATCGGATTTTTATTGTCACCATAAATCAGCAATTCTGGACAGTATTACTGAAAAAAATTCTTGCCACGAAGGCAGCTACTTCCAGTCTCTACACCCCACCTTAGTATGCAACTGAATACATTATTCTTGGAGTCATTTATTTCTATAGAAAGACTATCACTGAAAGTAATGATAAAATTCAGGTGAGAGGTTTTCCTTGGAGGAGGGGAGAGGGACACACTTGGGCAACAGCACAGATGCTTTCAAAAGTATTTCCTTATGCTCCATCCCTTACGTTCCATTCCTTGAACCTAGTGATTGGTACATGGCTGTTGATATTATTAGAGACAGTCTTGCTCTGTTGCCCAGGCTGGAGTGCAATGGCGTGATCTTGGCTCACTGCAACCTCTGCCTCCCAGGTTCAAGCGATTCTCCTGCCTCAGCCTCCCAAGTAGCTGGGATGACAGGCATGCACCACCATACCTGGCTGATTTTTGTATTTTTAGTAGAGACAAGGTTTCACCATATTGGCCAGGCTGGTCTCGAACTCCTGACTTCGTGATCTGTCCCCCTCTGCCTCCCAAAGTGGTGGGATTACAGGCATGAGCCACCTTGCCTGGCCGACATTATTTTTTAGAATGTGATTTACATAATGTATCTCTTCAGTATGTGTGAAATATTCCACCCTCAAGAGAAAGAAAATTAAAGCAGCAAAATCAACAAGGGGGCAGGTGGAGGAGAAGGCCCGCTACTCCTCTCTGCGTCCGGTTCCCTTTGGTTCACTGTAACTGAGCGGAATTCTGTCCTCTGGGGTGGCTGCGGGGAGGACAGCAGAGGAAAGACCCAGGGCCCGGCGCACAGGAAGTTCTTACTAGATGTCCCTCCTGCTGCAAACCCAAGAAAAATAAAAGGGCCGTGGTCGGTCAGAAGAGAATGAGGGACCCCGGAGCAGCAGCCCAGGCTGAGGCTCAAGGGTGCAGGGGCCTGAAGTGGGGTACGGGGACTCTGGGAAGCTTTTGTCTCCAGGCTGGGGAAGCCACCAGCCGGATGAGGTTAACCCCAGGAAGTGCATCTGGAATGAGATTGGGGGGAGCGGGGCCAAGGCCAGAGGCCCAAGAAGCACCAACCTTTCGGAGGAAGAAGAGCCCTTCAAGCTGAGGTTGGGCTTGAGAAAGATGACGCAGTGAGCAGAGGATGGAGCCCCATGCTCTGAGGAGGGCCTGGTCACGGGGATGTCACACTCTGCTGAGAGGAGAGCAGGACCCGGGCTGGGAAGGAGGCCCTGGATTTCACAATGTGGGCCAGTGAAATCGTCAGAAATTGTCAGAGCCATGTGGTGGAGGAGGAAGTGAGGACAGGGAGGGGACACAGCTCTCCAGTGGGAAGAGTGAGGAGTAGCGGCTGGGAAGGGCTGTGGAGTCCACGCGGGGATCTTGTGCCTCTCTTTCAACTCTCTTTAAAATCCCAGTCTGGTTGAGGCCCACTAGGGAGAAAAGGTGGCTTCAGGCCTTCCCACAGCACCAGCAGCGCAAGCACAGCAGGTGTCTCGGGGCTGACGCACAGGGTGCTCTCAGAGCGGGTGGAGGAGCGTCTGCCCCTGTGTGGGGAGCATTCCATCACTGACACTGTCTGAATTGCTGGTACATGGTGATCAGAGGAAGCAAACTGACATTTAGTCACTTTTACTGTCTTTTTAAAATTCTCTAGAGTCAACGCACCCTTTGTTGCCTGCACCAGGGACAGACAGTTCCTACTGCCAGCCCTCGCTAAGGCTGTACTGGGAAGGGACCAGATTGAGCCCCCAGCATCTGGGTGTGCGGCCTTGCTCCCTCCTAGCTGGCAGGGCTGGCGATCCTACCTGTCCGCTCCCCCTTCCCTTTGGCTCGCTGTAACTGAGGGAATTCTGCCCTCTGGGGTGGCTGGGCGGAGGACAGCAGAGGAAAGACCCAGGGTCCAGCCCACGGGAGGTTCTTACTAGGTGTCCCGCATCAGGGAACAGAGGAGACAGTGACGGAGGGCCCCGCAGTGAATGCCTCACCCCCGCAGGCTTCCTCTCAGCGGGGCCTGTCCCCACGGCTTCCCCACAGCCCCAGAGGCCGGGTCTGAGCCACTCAGACCCGGGGGAGGTGATAGCAGCCCAGGGTTGCCCCCAGGGTTCCCGAGGAAGCACCGCTGCCTGGCCGCAGGGGGCAGTTGTCATGGGGATGCCGGGGCTGCTGAGCCTCCTCCTTAGCAACGGGACTCCCAGGCCAGTTGCCATGGAAACAGCATCCCCTGGCAAGTGGTGATGGGGAACGGCCGCTGGGTTCCCTGCCCTTTTCCGAGGACTTTCCCCTCCTGGGGCGGGAGAGACGGCACTCCCTATGCCGCCGGGAGCTGTGGGGACTTGGCTCTTCCAGCAGCCCGTCGCGGCCCGGGAGAGGGCCTCTACCCATCCCTGCGAAGTCCCAGGGCCTGGGGCAACCCTCTACAGACAGAAGTGGGGAAGGGGGCCACCCGGGGAACAGGCCTAGCCCCTCAGGCACAGCAGTGGGGAGTCCGTGCCCTGTCTCCTTCCAGAGGCCCCAGATCCCGCCTCTGCCCTCAGGACCCCACCAACCCACACATGAACCCAGAGCTGTGCTCCCACCCCCCACCCCCACCCGGTCACTTGTGCCCCCTGCCACCTTCCCGCTTCTGAGAGCTTCCCTGGTCACACTAAGATGGCATCCCCCTCTTTAGCATCTAGCTGGACGGAGCCCAGGTGCTCATTCACCATCCTCCTCCTCCTGAGCCAGCCTTGGCATTGGGGAGTGGGAAGGGTCTCACACCTTCCCCACTTCTGCATTTCTCTTCTCCACTAGCAAAGGACGCATGCTCACTCACTCTCACCCCCCAACTTAATGACTCCCACCAGTCCATAAGCACGTGCACACCTGTGTCCATAGCCAGGCCGGGCGCGCATCTCCCATGCACACCTCTATGCACAAAACACAGCTTCATGCTCTTGCAGGCACAGGTTTGCACGTACACGAGTGCCCACATGTGCCCTCTGGGCCACGTCCCCCTGCCTTCCACAGCCCAGCTCCCAAGACTCCAGGATTCCCCACTGACCTCACCCCCACCCCCATCCCTGGCCCCTAGAACAAGGTGGCATCTGCTGGAATTTTTTTTTATTTAAATAAAATATACAATATGGCGCATTTACCAGTTTCTGTTTTAAAAGTGGAAGATTTGAAAATTCCTTGTAGCTGACTGGGGGTGGGAGGGCCACTGCCTGCACCTGGCTGTCCCGATCTCTGCAGAGTGGCCGGGCTGGGTCAGAGCTGTTATAAAATGCATGTGTGTAAGCAGAGGAGAGGGTGGTTAGCCAGGCCCTGATGGCAAGGGGATCCTCGTGGTCCTGGACCCTCCACCTCCACTCCTGCTGCCTCCGGGACGAGACTGTGTTTGGATGGAGTCCTGCTGCCTTCCTTAAGGGGAAGGGTTGTGTGCAGAACTCAGGTTGAGGCTGTTGAAGTCCCTCCAGTTCCCAGAACCTTCTGAAGCTAGCATATTAGAGATCAGAGCTAGGCGGCATCCAGTCTCTACCTAAGATCCCAGGAACCTTCACCCACCTGTCTCCTGGAGTACCACTCCCACTCCCTGCAGCCCAACTACGGAGACGTCGGCCTGTCCCACATCCCAGGATAGCTCAAGGCAAAACCCGATCTTGCCAACATTCTGGCTTGGAGCATGGATGGTTCTGGATGGACAGTGTGGGACCAGCCCTTCTCATGATTTGGAGACTGCAGCCATACCTGCTCTGGCCCTACAGGCAGGGGGCAGACCCCTGACCTTGGCTGTGGCAGGATCCCATTTGGAAGGGGGATGGCACCTCCAAGGGCATCTGAGCTGCTTTCTCATTCCCGAAATCTGGAACCTGCTTACAGCTCCTAGTTGGCAGAACCAAGCCCAGTCAGTCCCTAAGTCTGTCACCCAAGGCCATCCCTCTGACCCCTCAGCCTGTGGATCCCCTCCCAAAGCCCCAACCCGCTGCCCCACAACCACCTCAGGAATCTCCCCACTACACACTCCGTCCTGCCCACCGTTCACTCCCTCTCTCCCTGTTCCCACACCTCAAGGCCTGGCTCGCACCCCGTCCAGCCACACACCTTCCTCGGGCCCTTAGGGAGGCCCAGCCCCCTCCTGAGTCCTGAGATTTTAAGTCTTGGAGCCCTCAGCCAAAGCTCCCTGGGCTCTCACATAGCTCGCTGGAGCAATAGGCTGGGCATATGAGGGGCAGACGAAATGTGACTTATTGAGCACCTACCATGGTATGTGCCAGGTGCTGGGCTGGGCATTTTACAGGTAGATTTTTCTCATCTGGTCCTCACAGGTCCTTGTGAGGCGGTACCATAATTATTCCAATTTTACAAATGAGGTGACAGAAAGGTCAGATAACTTGCCCAAGGTCACACAGCTAAGAAGTGACAGGGCTGGGGTTCGAACCCAGGCCTGACTGCTGCTAAAATCTGGTCTCTTCCTTCTGCACCATGCTTGGGGGACCATCTACCTCAGCCCCCCTCAACACAGTTTTCTGATGGAAGAAATGCAGACTTGGGCCTCAGGCAGGTGTCGATTTGAACCTCAAATCAGTCCCTACTCTGCCACTCCTAGTTACATGATTCTGGAAAAATTATCCAAAACGCTCTGTTCATCTGCTAAATGGGGAGAATCAGAGTACCCACCCCATGGTCTTTATGAAACTGAAGGAGTCACCGTGTCTAAAGTGCAAAACCAGTGCTTGGCACAGAGCACTCAATAAACAGAAGCTCCCCCGCACCTCCCACTGTACAGATGGGAAAACTGACGGCCCCAGAGATGGCGGGCTGTGCTTGAGGCTCTAGGAGAGGAGAGTCTTCCACTTCCACATGGTGAGTGGTCAGGCTGGGACTGGATTTGAGACCAGAGGTGGGGAGAGAAGGGGCCTGCTGCAAAGTCCTGGGGGTCCTCTTCCCTGAGGACTGGAGAGAGAACGTCCCTAGACCATGCAGTGCACAGCCTGTGAGCCAAGGTGGGTTGCTGGATGTAAGGTGACCTGGGCTTCCTGGCAATATGGGGTTAAACTAGATTGCACACAGGTGTGCGCACGTGAGTGGCTATCTACACCGCTCTACAGAGTGCTACATAGCTATACATATACACATCTTACATACATATACATATGCATATTCATATACAGATCTTGCTACGTTTACAGTAGAAAAAATGCTAGGCCTGCAGGGCCCTGGCCCTTTTCTCCCAAGGTTGCAGGCGTCCGAGGCTCCCCAGGGCAGCTCCTTTCTGGGGGCAGAGTGGAGCTCCAAGTCACGGCTAAGGGGCTGATGGCAGCTGTTCCTCTAAATGAACATAATGACACATCTGCTCTAGGAACCCCCAACACCGGCCTTCCCCACCCTGCCCAGCCCTGGAGACCCCAACTGCTTCCTCTGGCTTTTGCGTTTGGGACCTGCCTGCTCCCTCCCTCCCCCCTCCCCGTCCCTCCCTCTAGTGCTGAGTATTAAAATAGTCTATAAAAGCAAGTGACCAAAAATCTATAGCTCTAAGAATACCTGGTTATTTTCTGCTGTCTTTTGTTTTTCTGGTGTGTGTGGTTTTTAAATGCTAATTATTACTGTTACTGGTGTATCTCCTAATCACAGTTAAACCTGAAGGAAGAAGGAAGGAGAGAAAAGAAGAGAGAAGAGGGAAGGAAGGGCCCAGCTCATAGATTGGACGGCAGTTTGGAGCGCACTGGCTCAGGCCTGGCCCCAAGTTCCCTCTGGGGTCCAGCAGTCAGAGGGGGCCCCCCAGAAGAGGTGGCTCTTGCCCCAAACAAAGACAGAGGGGGTGGCAAAGAACCTGAGGATGTCTTCCGAGGCAGAGTGACGTGCTGGCCAGGGATGGCACCATAGGGCCTCCCGAGGGGACCGAGGCCCCCACTGCTCCCACTGCCCCCGCTGCTGCCCCCGGCCCTGGCGAAGAGCGTGAAGGCAGCCACGGACTCCCCTGAGGAGTGCGGGGAGGCTCTGCGGAGAGTCTGTGCCCCCTCCTGAGGCAGGGCTGGCTGAGATGCGGAGATGAGCTTGAGGTCCTGGGTGAGGCGGCCAGGGGTGAGAGGGGGCGTGCCCCGGCGCTGGGGGACCTGGGGTGGCGGGGGGCTGGATGCAGGTGGCAGGAGCAAGGAGCCGTGGGAGCCAGAGGCCCGGGGTGGGGCACTTGGGAAAGTTCTTGGGGGGCCTGGGCTGTGGTCGGGGGAGCTGAGACCTCCTCGGGGAGTAAAGGCTATAGGGGAAGCCCCCCCAGAGGCCCCTGCCACAAGGGATGGTGGCTCAGGCTGCCGTGGGGGTGTCTCTGGTGTGCTTGGTGGACCAGCGGCCAGACCCGGGGATAAGTCCCCTGGAGGCTGGCCCAGCTGCCCAGGGCTAGATGATGGGGACCTGGAGGAGGGTGGGGGTGGAAGGAAGTGCTCCGGGAGTCCTAGGCCTCCCCGAGCCCCGGGTGGTGCAGGAGGTGGCTGGGCAGCCTGCGGGGAGCGGGTGCCTGGCTGCAGAGGAGTAAGCAGGGGAGAGTCGGAGGAGGACAGGGAGCCACCCAGAGCCTTGTGGAAGTGGCCAAACCCAGCTGCGGTGGTGGCGGCTACAGCAGCTGATGGTGTGGGAGCAGAGGGGGAGCCGCAGGCCCCGGGGGGTGGGGAGGAGCTGGATGAGGGCAGGAGTGGGCTCAGTCCGGCGGGGGCAGAGAATCCAGCCAGCTGTTGGATATGGAAGGAGGATGAAGATGGTGTGTCCACCTGGGATGGGCTGCTGGCGGGCGAGGCGGAGCCCAGCGCAGAAGGGATCAGAGACTGCAGCCGCTTCAGGGGCCTTGGTGTCTGCCCGGCGCCAAGGTTGCCCAGCCCAGGTCCTGGGGGAGGACGGAAGATGGCAGCAGGCAGGCGAGGGTGGTGGGTGAGGGCGATGGCCACGGAAGTGGTGGCAGCGGCAGCCTGCAGCGGTGCCTGGATCAGCGGGGTCCAGATGACGGGCGTGGGGGTCGGGGTGGCAGAGGCGGCGGCCTGGACGCGGTGCGCGCAGTGCGCCATCTCCCGGTCGTGCTGTACAATCTGCTGGATGATCTCGTTCTCCTGGTAGTTGAAGACGCCAGAGTTGAGGTCGTGCTGGACTTTGTGGAGGAGGATAGAGTTCTTCTTGCCTGAGCCACGGAACAAGAGCGGGCACTCAGAGCAGAGCGGGGAAGGAGATGGGGTGCAGACCTGGCTTAGGCACAGAAAGCCCTGCCTGAGCCCCCCACCACCGCCAGCCCACCCCGCCTGTGGCCCATCCCCCTCACCGATGCGGTCCAGGCGGTCCAGCGCCACCGTCTCAAAGGCCCTGCGCATCATGGGGTACTCCTCCAGCACCTCGTTGAAGTTGTCCACGCTCAGCGAGTACAGGCGGCAGTAGGTGTCAGCCCTCACACTGGCTGTGCGCCGGCCCCGGGTCAGCAGGCAGATCTCTGCCAGGACATCAGGACTCAGGGTGGGGCGTGCATAGCCCGCCCAGGCCACGGGGACTGCCTTAACCCTGACCTTGGTCCTGACTGCCTGGCACAGAAGCCTTGGCAGGTTCACAAGGCTCTGCCCCCAGACTGTGGCCACGCTGGATGCCTCTTCCCCACCAAATGGGGGCTGGACAGTCTTTCCCATCTTTGTGATACACTCTCTGCTATGGATTGAATGTGCTTCCCCAAAATTTATATGTTGAACTCCTAATCCCATCATGATGGTATTTGGAGGTGCGGCCTGGGGAGGTGATTAGATCACGAGGGTGGAGCCCTCGTGGATGGAATTAGTGCCTTTATAGGAAGAGGCCGGGGAGCTGGCTGGTCCTCCTTCTGCCACATGAGGACACAGCAGCCCAGAAGAGGGCCCTCACCTGCCCCAGCCACGCTGGCCCCTCAGCTCAGAGGGCCAGCCTCCAGAACCGTGAGACATACATTCCTGTGGTTCACAAGCCACCCAGTCTATGGTACTTTTGTTAGTCAAAGAGCCGAGACTATGACACCACTGTCCTGGGCTCACAGACGCCTCCCTCCAGGCTGTGGCCACGAAGAGTGCTTACTGCCTCTGTCCCCTGAGGGTCTCCCCAGCCCATCCTCTGGGAGCAGCCGTCCTGTCCCCCAGGGCCCAGGGCTGCCTCACCTCCGAAGTAGGAGCCGTCGGCCAGCTTGGTCTCCTTGTTGCCCTTGGTGAGCACGCTGACCACACCGTGCTGGATGAAGTACATCTTCTTGCCGATGGTGCCTTCCCGGATGATGTAGTCCCCAGGCTGGAAGACCTCGAAACGCAGCTTGGTCAGCATGGATGTCACAAAGTTGGGGTCCGCGTTGGCAAACAGTGGCATGGAAGCCACCAGCTTTCGGCAGTTAAAGTTGATGATCTCCTGCCAGACGGGGTGGATTGGGACACGGGAAGGAGGAGGTGAGGGGATCTGGCTGCCAGGAAGGCCCGAGTACCCGCCCCTCCACACCGGGCTGCTGCACGGCTCACCTCCCGCAGGGGCTCGCTCAGCTCGCCCAGGATGCTCTCCTCGTCGAACATCTTGCCCTGGTAGCGGTGCTCATAGTAGTCATGGATGCGCTGCCGGGTGTCAGGCGGGAGCTTGTGGAAGGACATGTACTGCTCCACCTGCTTATACTGAGGTCAGGAAAAGGGGGTATCAGCTCCGTGCAGCCAGCCCCACTGTCCCAGCAGGCACCACTTCCGGGCACCCACCCTGGGAGCTTTCTTGGCCAGACTTGGTTCCTTGAGATCTGAGGTCTATGGCGTGGATATGACCTCACTGTGTTCCAAACAACTGCCCAGGCTCTCAGCTGCTTGGCGTGGAGAAGGGGGCCCCACCAGCATCTGGTCCTGTGTTCAATACTAAGGAGGTGAGTGGGGAGCAGCAGGAGTGTCCAAAGCCCAGTGACAGGACACACCAACTGTATCGCCAGGGAGGTCGGTCATGTTTCCTCAGAATGTTACACTGGTGACAGGGAGGCCTCGCTGACTCTGGGAGGAGGCAAACTGTTTCCTCCCAGCAGGGACTGGCACAGTCAGGAGGCGAGGCTGCGATGGGTCAGAATGCTCAGGTGCAGAAGCAAGGATGCCCGGCTGCTCTGTGCCATGAATCCAAACCCAGCCTCAGCTGAGACCCCGGGTCATTTCGTTGACAGCAACTCCAGGCAAGGGAAAAGAAGGGTAGACCGATTTGAGGGGACCTTCAAATAGAGGCTTGGGGACAATAGATTGGTGAGCCTCAGACTCTGGGGCTCAAACAAATAAGAAATGATCCTGCCCGCCATCACTGAGAGGAGTGGACGTTGCTCCACCATCCTAGATTGTGGCTGGGCTGGGGGATTCTCAAGAGCAGGACGAGGGATGGGAGGTACTGATTAGGCAACCACACAGACCCCTCCTGGATGGGAAGCAGAGGAAGTCCCTATAATCCCAGCAGCAATCCGAAATGGGGCGGCCTGTCTGCATCTGTGTGTGCTCCAAAGAGGTGGGAATGCAGAACTGCTGCAGAGAAATCACAGCACCGAGGCCCAGACAGAAGGAGGGCTGAGAAATGACATTTCCTGAATGCCTTCCAGCCACCCTGGCCTCTGACTGTGCGAAGTTATGCAAAGTCCCAGGGGACAGTGACTTCCTGGCTGGTTATAGGGGCAGAGGCAGCCAGAATACCTGGAGCTGTGTTTTAGAGACTCCCTCCCCTGACCCCCAGAGAACAGGCAGGGGTGGGAAGGCCGGGTCTGGACATGGGGCAGGAGTTAAAAGGTTGAAGTGGTCCAGGTGAGAGACAGACATGGGGATGGAGGAGAGGGAAGACATTTAAGGAAAATTTATCGGGTAGACTTAGATATTAGCCAAAGGATAAACATTTGAAAGTCTCAAATGAAAAGCCACAGGCACCCTGACTCTGGCCCAAAAATAAACTCTGATGCTCTTTCTCTCTCTCTGTTTCTCTGTTTTCTTTCTCTCTTTCTCTTTCTTTCCTTTCTTTTTTTTTTCTTTCTTTTCCTCTTTCTTTCCTTCCTTCCTTTCTCTTTCTTTTCTTTCTTTCTCTCTCTCTCTTTCTTTTTCTCTTTTCTTTCTTTTCTCTCTCTCTTTCTTTCCTTTCTTTCTTTCTTCTTGTTAACACAGGGTCTCACTGTATCTCACAGGCTGGAGTGCAGTGACATGAACACAGCTCACTGCAGCCTCAACTTCCTGGACTCAAGCAATTCTCCCACCTCAGCCTCCTAAGTAGCTGGGACTATAGGCGCACACCACCACACCTGGCTAATTTTTGTATTTTTAGTACACACGGGGTTTTGCCATGTTGCCCAGGCTGGTCTTAAACTCCTGGGCTCAAGAGATCAGTCCACCTCAGCCTCTCAAAGTGCTGGGATTACAGGCATGAGCCACCACGCCCAGTCTCCCAGACCCTTTTCTTTTTTTTTTTTTTTTTGAGATGGAGTCCCCCTCTGTTGCCCAGGCTGAAGTGCAGTGCCACAATCTTGGCTCACTGCAATCCTGGCCTCCTGGCTTCAAGCAATTCTCCTGCCTCAGCCTCCCTGAGTAGCTGGGACTACAGGCACTCACCACCCAGCTAATTTTTTTTTTTTTTTTTTTTTAGTAGAGACAAGGTTTCACCATATTGGCCAGGCTGGTCTTGACTCTTGACCTCAAGTGATCTGCCTGCCTCAGCCTCCTGAAGTGTTGGGATTACAGGCGTGAGCTACCACATCCAGCCCCATATGCTTTTTCTAGACGAATCCCTGATCCTGACCCCAGACTAAACCCTAGCGTTGGTCACATACAGAGCCCTGACCCCACTCACATGCTGAGCCCCCCCTAGTCACAGGCTGGACCCTGGTGCTGGCTCCAGAACGATCCCTCACCTGGGCCTGGGCTACGCCCTGCCCTTTGTAGCTCAATGCCTTCTCTACCTCCCCTCCTGCCTGCTTCCTTCTAACTCAGGGCCCTGTGTTCTAGCCAGGCTAATTTCTCTGCCACCACACCTATGTTCATGATGCCTGGTCCTAGACGCCTGGCCTGAGATCATGCCACTGTACTTCAGCCTGGGCGACAGAATAAGACTCTGTCTCAAAAAGAAAGAAGGCTTCTGTAAGAGGGGAGGCTGGACAAGGAGAGGGTGTCAGGTGGAGAGGGGGCAGGAGAGCTGCGGGTGAAAGCCCGTGTCTCGGCCCGGCGGCAGGAGTGGGCATGGGGAGAGAGGTCTGGCCAGGCTGGAATAAAGGGTGCAGGGCCCAGGGTGGGAGCTGAGCATGAGAGCAGAGCCGCGGTTATGACCCTCAGATGCCAGGCTGGGGAAACACGCTTAGGAGTTCATCTACATCTTCAGAGCAATGTGAAGTCCTGGAAGAGTTTTAATAGGATCAGGCTGATGTGTTTTAGATGCTGCTCCAGCTGCTGTATGAGATGTGCAGTGGAAGGTGCCAGAGCAGATCCTGCTTAGCTGATAAACCTGGTGGAGCTTACTCGAAACCCCCATGGCCTGACGCCTGGTACCACCCCCGCCCTGCAGATGAGGAAACAGGACCCGAGCTGTGGAGGTGCAGACCCACACTCAAACAGAGCTCGGCAGTGGCGAAGCTGGGGTAGGATCTGGGTAGCCTGACTCCAGGCCACGGGACTCACTCTCTGTGGTGAGGGGGCTGCTGTTGAGACCCCAGGAAGGGAGGAAGCCGGTGGCCGGGGAGGGTGGCTGGGATACAGAGCAGGAGCCGTGGCTTCGAGGTAGGCACTTATGACAGAGAGAGGCTCCTAGCCTCTGGCCTGGGCGTCTGGGAAGAGCGGAGGCTTGGAGTGGAGAGGGCCGGGCAGACTTCCCATTACAGATAGGAGGCGCGTGGGGTGTCCAGGGAGGCATGAAACAGACCGCCTGGAGCTGAGAGACGAGGTAGGGATGATAGACACACAGCCTGTGGGGCCGGGTGGTGAAACCACAGCACCGGGGCCCAGACAGAAGGAGGCTGTGAGATGGAGGCCCAGCCACCGGGGACTCCAGCACTGGTCCGGTGGAGGAGGGACCCATGGGCGGGTCCTCCACGGGTGGGCCTACCTTTTCCTGGTACTGGCGCCGGGAGGAGTCCAGGGACTGGATGAGGGCAGTGGCATGGCCGATGAACATGGCGTAGCAGGTGGCACCCACGATCATGCTGAGCATGGTGAGCCAGACATCGGACATGCCCACCGGCGCCTGCCGCCCATAGCCGATGCAGAGCATGTGGCTCATGGCCTTGAAGAGCGCGTAGGAGTACTGCTTCCCCCAGGAGTTGTTCTGTGGACAGACGGACGGGTGGGGGCAACGGATGAGAGGGAGGGCCCTTCTCACTAGCAAGAGAAGTCCCTGCCATCACCTTCCCTCAACCTGACCTTCTCAGTGGCTAGGCCCAGGGCTTCCCGACCTTGCTGTTGGCTGAAAGCCCTGGGTGAGGCGCAGGAGGCCCACAGAGGCAGCCTGCGCTGCCAGCGAGTCCGCCACTTGCACCTTCCTCTTGCAGTGGGGGCAGGGATTGGACTGGAAGCCCCAGTAAAGGTATGGGAGCCAGCCCCAGCCCCGGCTCTGACCCCCATGGGCAGCTTGGCGCTTCCTGGCTGGGTAGCAAAGACCCTGGGCTGAGCCACCCTGCTGTCCTTCCCTTGCTAAAACAGCTCCATCCCCACCCCCTAAACAACTGCCAAGTGAAGCCCATTTCCCCACTGACCTCAATTATAAAACCAGATATGCTTCCCCTGGGGGGACAAGCTCTGGCAGACTGAGCCGAGAAACACTGTCCTCATTTTGGGTGAGCAAAAGTCAAAGCTGTGAGCTAACTGGCCTCCTGCATGAACCCTGCCCGCCTCTGCCAGGGCTGCGGCCACCAGTTCTCCTCCCACTACCCGCAAGGCAAACTCTCTGGAACACACAAGGCGTGGGGACAGGAGGAGGGAAGCTCTTGGCTATTTTTGTCTACAAAGCCAGTCGGTGTCTCAAGGAAGGCTCAGCGTGGGAACACTGGGACCGGAAGGGCCATCTCTTGAATTTAGTGCATGTGTGGGCCCGCCACCCTCACACAGAGAGGACACTGCCCCACATGAAGGCCAGTTCAACCAGATAGATGCCAGCACCGGCCACCTCCCTGGTGTCTCTGCTCACAGGGTGGATGCCTGAGCCACAGTGCAGAAGCCTACTCAGGCCCACAGAGCACCTGCCAGAGGCCCAGCCCCAGGGGAAGGCCCAGGAGCCCGTGAGCCTCAAGCCGTGTTCAAGGTCACCCTGAACAGAGCTGAGCTAGCTCCTCGGGTCCGGTGGCTCAGTCTAGACTGGAGTGGGGGCCAGCAGGGCTGATCCCCGGGGTGGAAGGAGCCTGGGTTCCCAGCCTTGGGGACCAGGGGCAGACCCCCAGCGGCCTTCAGTCAGGGCTTTCGGCCTTTACTGCTGAGCCTCTGGGAGCCGGGAATTCAATCCATACGACTGATTCATTTACACTTAGCTCATCAAAAGGCTGTTTTGTAAAGGCCTGTTAGATGCTGAAAGATGCCTCAGGGTCTCTCGCCTCATTCAAAACCGATTCTTCCTCCCCTGGGGCCCTGGGAATTTGCCTTCAGACCAAATCAAACTGATGGGGAGGGAGCCTGGGAGAGGCAGGGGTCCACCACAGACAGAGAAAGGCTCATAGCTCCAGGGGGTCTTCCGTCCTGCCTGGAGCCCACCTCATCCACAGGCGGACTGGAAACTCTACCCTATGGCTTCCGAGGCCCCAAGTCCAACTTCTCTCCTGCACCCTGACCCACTTGCAGGACTGCAGGAATAGGGTGGGGTCAGGCTCCATCCTGCCTGCCCTCCCCATTGGGACTCCACCTGGGACCAGGATATGCTGGGGGGTGGGGGCAGCCCAGCTCTGCTGCTGGAGTAAAGTGGCCACGCATGATTCTGAGAGCCTGTGTGGGCTGCGAATAGTACCCTCGAAGGCATCTGTTTTCTTGGGCTCTTTTTTTTAAATTATTTTTATGTATTTATTCATTTTGAGACAGGATCTTGCTCTGTCACCCAGGCTGGAGTGCAAGTGAGCTCAAGAGATCCTCCTGTGTACCAGACACACGTGCTTGTCACCACAGCCGGCTAATTTTTAAAAACTAAATTGTATTTATTTTTCGTAGAGTCAGAGGTCTCCTTACGTTGCTCAGGCTGGTTTCCAATTCCTGGTTTCACGTGATCCTCCTGCTTCGGCCTCCCAAAGCGCTGGGATTACTGGTATGAGCCACTGCACCCAGCCTCAGGCTCAGCTTTTAAGGAATTGGCTTCTAGGGGGCAGAGCCAGGAGGACAGGTGCTGCCAGCCAGCATTGCTACACCTGATACAACCCGAGGCTTCCCAGGTCTTAGTCTCCCTGGGCAGAATCGAGGCCAAATATTGAGGCTCTCAGTTGCAATGTAGGCTGTGAGAAGGTGGGGGTACCGGCTCCCAACCCAGAGCTATGACTGGATTCCTGGACTGGCAGCACACGACTGGGCCTACACCGGGTAAAGCTACGTGCCTCTAGGCACCGGGCAGCACTCAGCCTCCTACATGCTGGAACTCAGAAGTTCCAAGCCCACATCTCGCCTCCCTACCTCTGGAGAGCCCGTCTATGGCCCAGAGAGAGGGCCGGGCTGGGCGCACTCACCACCATGTTGTTGATGGACACCCAGCAGTCATCAGGGAAGTCCTGCAGCATGGGCACCAGGAACTGCAGGCAGCCGTCCCAGTGGCACAGCAGAAGCATCATGCCAATGAGGTTCACGATGCGCACCACGGCGCTGGCCAGGTCATATGTCATGTGGAAGATCTGCCAGCAGAGGAAGACAGGTTGGCTGGGATAGGTGAGCAGCCAGGAGGGGCAGCGGCCCCTTTCCCTGCCCTGCAGCTGCTGGTGGGCACTGCTCTGCGTGGACTCTGCAGGGCACCACTCAGTGCAAGTTCAGGCTGGGGGTGGGGTGGGAAGGTATCACTCCAGGCCTCGGAAGAGGAAGACTGCAGGCTGCAGGGTCCCAGAGGGACACCTCCTGGCATCTGTACAGATGGCGGGGCGGGGGGTCTTCCTGAAAGGTCTAGCCATCCAGGACATGTGGAAGGACACCTGGAGCCCCGCGCAGCCCAGAAGTGGGCAGAGAAGCCACTTCCTCAGCTTGCCTGGGGTGTGAGGACCCCAGGGAGAAAAGCTGACCAGCCTGAGGCTCCTCAAGGAACCAAGGTCTGCAGACATGCCAGGGGCGTGTTTCCCTAAATCTATCACTAAATCCTCAGGACCCACACAGGGCAGCCACGAAACTGCAGAGGAAGCAGCACCGGCTCAGGTTCCCAGTTCAGGCAGACCTTGATCCCAAGCCGAGGTCTTACCCAGTTCCTAGCTATATAACCTTGAACCTCTCTGATCATGTTTTCTCATCTGGAAAATGGTGATAAAAATTCTTATCTGAGTGGGTTGTCAAAAGGATTAAATTATACATATAAAGTGCTTAGTAATGGGTAGAGGAGTGTTCAATAAATTACAAACCATTATTAATTGAAAAGTTGTGATTAATAATTAATCTTCATGATTGGTTAATACGTCTTTGGGGTGATGCTCTCCTTTACAGCACCCTCAACCCCAGCCACTGCCATCAGCCCCTCTCCACTCCTGCAGCTCTGAGTGGGGGGCTGCACCATAGCTGGGAAGGGCCAAGGTGGGCATATCCCCACCCACCTCCAAAGCTACCATGCTGGGGTCTCCTTGATGATAGGGCAGTGGGGGATGGAGAGGTGGAGGCACGTCTAGAGCAAAGTCCGTGGAAGTTCTGGCCTGGCTTCTGTGGCCTGCGAGACTTTGGAATGGGTCTAGCCACCTAACCCCTATTCTGACCCCTCCATACTATTTCCAGGCAAAGACACCCCTCTTGGAGGGGGGTTGAATCCAATACCACAGAAACCTAGTTTAAGCCCATTTCAGATGTAGAAACTAGGCCCAAAGAGACAGAGTCTAGAAATGTCAGCCCCTGTCTACTGGTCTTCAAGCTCCAGCCCTGTAGCTAGTGGCAGGATATTCTGATACTAGCGACCAAAGATGAATACTTTTTGTCCACAGCCCATCACCTGCAGTCACGCCCACCTGTGGCCCCCAATGAGGGCATGACCCTGAGTGTTCCAGCTGCAAAGCTGGGAGTCTTTTCAGGATGAAGTGGACAGCGAAAGGTTCATGGGGTCTGGTAGCTTAAGCCTGCCCCATCATTTCCCCATGGCCCTGGTGACAGAGGGGACAACAGTGCCACATCTGACTGTGGACATGAAATTCCACAGCCATCCTCTATTTAAACTCACAAACATCCTTTGCTGAAGATCTTGTTCATCCATTTTATACCAAGGCTCAGAGAAGTAAAGGAATTTGCCCAAGATGACGGTGGCAGTGGAAGGGCCAGATGTTGTAGCCAGGTCTGCCCGATTCTGAGGCCTGTGGCCACCATATTAGATTAACCTAGTGAGGAAAGGGTAGCTCTCAGTAGTTCCGTTTTGTGGATAAAACAACTCAAACCCAAAGTGGCTGAATGATGCACCCAGATTCACAGAGCAAGCTGGACCCAAGGCCAGGCGGGACTTCTCAGCTTCTCGCCTCCCCAGGCCCTGCATTCAGTGCAATGATCAGATGGTGCTGTGTGCCCTGCAGCCCAACACCACTGGGGCACAGAACAGCTCTGGGGCTGTCAGCGTTTGAGCTCCTGACTGAGTCGACACCACTCAGCCTCTGCCATGGCCTGGAAGGAATGGTGGGCACTGTGCTGGGCTGGGGTCTGGGTCTGGGACGAAGAGCAGATCTGAGTACGAAGCTGGGGTCTCTGGCCCATTCTCTGCGGCTGTGCTCAGGGACCTAGATCTTGGGGCCCTGAGGCTCTCCCCAGAGGTCCCTGAGTGCCAGAGCCCCCAGCACAAGCCTAGGGGAAGATCCCACTTTTGCCTCCGTGACACTTAGGTGAACGTGACATGTCTGTGACCTTGAGCAAATCCTAACCTTTTTGCTTTGTTTGACCAGGATGCCACTAGCTCCCTGTCTTGCCCAACCCCCTGGTGTCTGAGCTAAGACACCAGGGGTTTGGGGAGGGCAAGTGACACAGGACCATTCACAGTCTCAGAGCCGGCCATCCTCCGCACCCGCCTCCCCAACACACCACCTCAGCCTCCCCAACTCAAACAAGCTAGACATCAGCCCCCAGCTTTGCAAGGCTGCTTGTGAATGAAACTAGCTAGGAAAGTGCTCTGGGCACACCCACCATAGACACAGGCTGGGGTCATTATTATTAAGCTCCTTCACTTCCCAGCCGCTAGGACTGCACCTCCATGTCCCTCCCAAAGTCCTATGTTGAATTCCTAACCCCTGATGTGATGGCATTTGGAGATGGGGCCTTCGGAAGGTCATCACTTCATGAAGTTGGCACCCCCATGAGTGGGATGGATGCCCTTATAAACAGACCAGACGGAGACGGTCACTCTTTGTCCTGTGAGGGTACAGAGAGAAGGCAGCCGTCTACAAGTCAGAAAAAAAAAGCCTGACCAGAAGCCCCTGTGCTGAGACTCTCAACCCAGACTTCCAGCCTCCAGAGGCATGGGAAGCAGTGTTTGTTGTTTCAGCCCCACGGCCACTGGTGTTCACGTTGTTGCAGGCTGAGCTGACTGAGACGGCAGCCTTCAGAGCCCAGCCCTCTGCCACAGAGGGAAAGCAGCACAGGAGACCAAGGGCACGGGAGGCACAGACGGGGGCCCATGGGTACAGGATGGCAGCCTCCCCGAGGCGCGCAGCCGGGGTAATGAGGAAGGCCTGCCCCAGGGCTGGAGAGTCCAGGACAAGAAGCAAATCAAGTTCCACAAGCCACAGATTTGGATATTTAAAGTCGTAAGTCAAGCCAACAGACTGTTAAAGGAAATACAGTCTATCCTCCTACCCTGACAGAAGGCACCATCATAATGCCCTGGAGGGCTGGGCTTGAAATCAGAACTCTTAGGAAACCACACCAGAGCACAGCCCACCTCCCTTCTCTTCCGACTGTGCACCCCAGTGGGGGACCCTGGCCCACAGCCAAGCCACATCCATGCCACTCCTGTGAACAGCCACTTGTAAGTGGGTCAAGGGGTGGGCACAGAGGCAGGACGGTCCCCTCAGGACACAGCCTGGGAAGGGGCCTGCACAGGCCCTGGCAGCAAGCTTAGAGGTGTCTGTGCCAGGAATGCGGGGTACCCAAGTGTGGTCAAGAGTTGCAAAGAGCACCCCCCTCACCAGACTCCTCACTGTGGGGAGAGGACCCTCTGGAGTGTGGGCCAGCGGGGCCCTTCTTCCCTGGGGCTTGGGGCAGTGCCCTCAGAGGGACCCAAATGTCTATGCCTCGCCCCCTGGAAGTCAGCCTGTGTCAGTGCCCAAGAAAGCCCCCTCCATATGGGGGTCAGGGAGGAACGTCTTGACCTTGCTTGCCCAGAGCTCACAGTCTGGCTGGGGAAGGAAGCCACACCCAGGAAAGGGACTCGGGAACATGTGTGTAGAAACCCAGCAACAGAGGAGGCCAAGCAGGGCACACCGGGGAGGTCAGGAGAGAGGCTGGTCTAGGCTGTGAGCACCCCAGCCCAGACGTTGCTGTGGGGCTGGATAGCATGGCTGGTGGCAGAGCCTAGAGCCACAAGCACGCCGTTCTCCTCCCACCCCGGCAGCAGGAATTCTGTGAAGGTTTCTTTACTGCTGAGGGTATCAAAGTCTAGGGCCTCTCTAGAAGCACCCTGAGTGGGGTCTCCCTGGCTGAGGGGCTCCCCAGGATGCAACTGTGTTGCTCCCATCACAAGCGGCTGTGGAGCTTGGCAAGGCTCCTCCTCTGATGGAGGCGACCTTCCCTGTGCTCCTTTCAAGCCCTGGGACACCCCCAGTTCCTTGCTTCTGTCATGCCTGAGACACACAGGTGGACTCTAAGAGTGACACACATGGGCTCATATGTCCAGCTGTCTCAGTCTATCTCTGCACGGACACATCATCCAAAACCTGTTTCCATCTCACAGCTGGTGTCGCCGTTCATGAGGCTAAGCGACAAAAACCCACCAGCCAGCCATGAGTCTCTCACCCCTCCCCACATCCCATCCACCAGCAATCCAGGTCCTTTAGGCTCCACTGCCTAAGTGGACATCTCAAAGCCATCTACTTCCTTCCAATCCCAATATGACCCCAATCTGAACACCTCCAAGATAATGGCCCCAACCGCTTGATGAGGCTTCCCACCCCTCCAAGCCATTCTCAACCAAACAGCTAGAAAGACCTCTTGGAGACATATATCAGACGATGTCGCTCTCTTACCATAAACCTTCCAATGACTTCCCACTGCACCCGTGAATATGCTCCAACTGCCAACTGTGGCCCTCGGTGTCCTGGTCCCCAACTACTGGCCTCCCCGACTCTGCCCCAAGCCATCTCTGGCCACAGTGGCCTTCCTTCGTGTCCTTGAATGCCTCAGGCCAGTTCGCGCTTGCCCCAGGGCCTCAGTACTGGGCTTGCTCTTCCATCTGCCTGCATGTTGCCTCCAGCTCCTTCTTGTCATCCTGTCTGGGCTCAAAAGCCACTTCCATGGGAAGGAAGGACACTGGATCCCCGTGTGTCACACAGCCAAGGGCCCTCCCTTCCCTTTCTCACCATGACTCTTCGTCCTGATATATTTCCTTCCTGGAGTTCTCACCATCTGAAATGACATTCACCGACTTGTGTGCTGCGGCACGAGGCAGGACTCTTCTCTATTTCTCACTTCTGTGTTCCTCCATGCTTAGCACAAGCAGGCATCAGACATATCTGCTGACTGCCTGAATAAATGCACATATGTCTAAATGAATGAGTGGGTATCATATGGGAGCTTAAGAAAGCCTCCGGCCATGGCTAGAAAGAGTCCCAGACCACAATGACTGCTCTTCTGGACAGATCACCCTGGGCCTTAAAGAGAGGGGTGCATTTTCCTGCAATGACCCCCTTTCCTTCTGCATCACCTTTGTTTCTCTTTTCATCCCTCCTTTTCTTCCAGGATCGGGTCCTTGTCTAATTTTGCCTTTATCGTGATCTCAGCAATGAACATGGCACAGAGCATGCAGTAAGGCTTCAAGAGCTGAGAAGGGCTTCTCGGTGAAGGTGGAGGCGATGATGACAGTGACGAGAATGATGGTAGGCAGGGCTCCTGCTAGTGTAGACATTTGAAGAACTAAAAGGCACACGCTCTGGGCAGATGCAGTCCACAGGGAACCTGCCCCTGTCCCTGTGGGAAGAAGCAAGGTGCCTTCTCCTGCAGGGGACACAGACTTCCGTGTCCTACTGAGAGCGTGGTGGTGGTGAAGCCTGGGGCTGCGGTGAGGAGGACTGTGGGCACTGGGGTGGGTGCAGGTGGGAGGGCTGGAGGGGCGTGTTGCAGATGGTTTTCAGACACCGCAAAGCTAGAGCACCAACACCACCAATCTGAGCTGCTTGGGAAGAGCTGGGGGCACATCTATTCAGGCCAGGGGGTGCCCTAGATTTGAGGACACTCATCTCACCTGCACCCTCTCTAGCACCCAGGACGTGGTTGCTGAGAGCAAGGCTGGACGTTGCTGGGAGAGGCTGCTAAACAATGGTGTCCCCCCACTGTTAGCTGGGGCCACAGGCCACCTGAGAGTCAGTTGTACCAGGCAAATATTTGCCTTGCTCTTTATATTTCATTAAAACTTGATGATGTTGGTTCTGACTTCAGGGGTTGAGCACCTTCATTTCCAGGCCCCTTCAGGCTCTGGCAGGCAGGCGGTCTGGGTAGCTCGCTCTGCCACACACGGCACTTGGGGAAGCCCTGCTCTCAGTCCTTCTGCAGTTTTTCAACTGCCGTGCAAGGACAGAGCCACATATCTTCCACCGTGGGTGGAACTGCCTTTTCCACCCCAAGCCTCAGTTTCCTCATCTGTGGAATGGGTCAGTAATTGCCAGCTCTCAGGGCTATCATGGGGGTCAGGTGAGATCATAGCCACCACTGGCACATGGTAGGCACTCAGGACATGTTGGTTCCTTTCTTTCCCTCTCTTTCCCAGCCCTCCAAACAAAGAGTTGATTTCTCAGTCTTGAGGAGAGATCAGAAATTGGAGGTCAGGCTGCTGCTGTTTCCACCAAGGCTTCTTCCTGGGACCCGATTGAATCCCCTCCTGTGGATTCATTTTCTCCTCATGGAAGAACAACCAACTTCCACCTATGCCTCAAAAACAAGCGTCTGTGTTGAAGATGGCAATCCCAGGCCTGGCAGAGCAGCTGGTGCATATGCATCCCGGGTGCAGGCTGAAGGCAGCTGCACTGAGGGTCACGCTGGGCCCCTTCCTGGACACAGGAGACAGGGCCAGGACCCATGCCCTGGACCGCTCCTCCACATCATCTCTACTTCTCGCAGATGTCAAGCACCTGATTCTGAGATGAGGCAACCAAGGCCCACCGGATAAGGGTACTCATCAGAGGCCACATAGCATCCCCTCTTTGGCTATTTCGGGCTGCCGAGGGAGAGAAAAAGCTTCTGGGATGGGTCACTGGAGTGCTGGGCCTCGCAGGGTAACATCCTAAGAGGGGTAACCATGGTTTCTAACAATAGCCTCTATGCCTGGAGAAAGCTCACACCTCGGAGGGAGGGAGGAGACGTGGCTGGAGAGGCTGGGGAGAGAGTCTGCTGACCCAGATCACCCAGGATGGAGGCGGAGGCTGGCATCCTCCAAGATGGCAGTCCATACCTGTCCTGGACCGCTCCACCTACGCTGACTTGCAAGACTGTCTGACTGCCACCAGCAGTTAGGACATCTCCTGGGGGCTTGGTCTGGGCCCGGCTGGGGGAGGCAGTGGAAGCCTGGGGACAGGAGCCTAGCTTCTTGCAGCTTCATCAGGCGGCGGCCTGGGGCGAGCTTTCCCCAGTCTGTGGGAGGTAAGCTCTCCAGCCCCACCCCAGGGCATCCTCCTTCGTGCCCTGTGAGCTACCACAGGGCCTTCAGGATCATCTAACATAAACCTTGCCAAGGGAGATGGAAGCTGGGGACTGGGCTCCAGGGAGCCACAGCTTCAGAGAACATCAGCATGTACCTGACAAGTGGGGAAACTGAGGCCCAAAGGAGGAAAGAGACTCACAGAGGGACTTGAAAGGGGAGATTAGGGCCGGGTTTTCTGTACTGAATACTTCTCTCTCCAGCTCTCATGTGGACCTAGGGCTTCAAAGGGTCTTTCTGCTGCTGCCTCTGGGCCAGGCGGAGCGGGGAGAAGCCCCTGGGCTGGAGTGGCCTGTTATGGTCCTGGAGACAGGGTTCCTGGCGCCATCTGGGAAACCCCAATCCATTCCCAGGGGTTCAGTGAGAGCCCTAGGCTGGGTGATGTGCCTGGCAGAAGCTAGCTCAAAGCAATTTTCTCCCCAGCTGGTAGGAGAGATAAGGGTGTGTGTGGGAGGGCGAGAGTCATCCATATGGCCTCCTGGGATCTCCTTCCTGCCCAAGAGATGGGGCGGCATGTCCACTTCAGAGGCCTGACCCAAGGCATCCTGGGCCTCTGCCTCCCCAACAGAAAGGCCAGGACTAATGCCTGACCAGTTTTGGGTGGCCCAGAGGGTAGCCAGGCCAGGCTGGCAGTGGGAACAGGAGCCCTGGGCCTGAGCTCCCAGGATGCATAACGTGGGGATGTGAAAGACAAGGTTAGCTTCGCCCCCAGGACTCACCCTGCCCAGCCACTGGCATCTCTACCAACTCCTGCAAAAGACCACAGCCCCCAGGCCCTGGAGGAGTAAGGTCGGCCCCTAGGGTAGGGCTGAGGCCTGGAGACACAAGTGGATGCCAGAGGAGGGAAAGAGCTGGCATGTCTCTGCTTTCCATGGCAGTCTAGCTGTGGGTCCAAGACACACAGAAGGGTGGGGGTTTCTCAGGGTCTGAAGGAGCCAACCTGGTCGTATATTTCCATCTGGGATGGAAACCAGGAAAAAAGTATGTTGGGGCATGAGGGGAAACATGCCTCCATCCTTCCTTCACAGGCCCTGAGAGTGGACCCAGCTACCACCCTCCAGAGTCACTGTCCCCTCTCAGCCCTCAGCTTAGACCACCTGCCACATCTGTGCACACCTCTGTCCCACAGGCACCTCCAACTCGACCTGTCGCACACACCTCCTCCCCGGCCGGTGACTCCCACTCTCCGCCAGCAGTCATCCTGGTCCTTTGATCCCAGCGCCCACCCAGGACAGCACGGGTGGGTGCCCACAAGCACTGGCTGGACTGAAGGAAGTCCAGTCCGCATGGAGGCACCCCAGCCATGAGAGGGAACAGTAATAGAATCAAAGTCATTCCCCTTCCATCTGAGAAAGTGGGAAGTACATGGAACCGGGAGACAGGAGACCCAAAAGTGCTGCACCTGGGGCAGCTGGCCTTTCTGATCCTCAGTTTCCTCACCTGACATTTGGGGATAATCAACCTTTCCCTGTTTCTCTTGCCAGCAAGGTGTGAGGAACCAAGGAAATGCTGCTAAGACAACTGGGTGGGGAGGGATATATATATGTGTATCTACACACACACACACACACATATATATATATATATATTTTGAGACGGAGTTTCGCTCTTGTTGCCCAGGCTGGAGTGCAGTGGTGCGATCTCGGCTCACTGCAACCTCCACCGCCTGTCTTCAAGCAATTCTCCTACCTCAGCCTTCTGAGTAGCTGGGATTACAGGCACCCGCCACCATGCCTGGCTAATTTTTTTGTATTTTTAGTAGAGACAGGGTTTCACCATGTTGGTCAAACTGGGTTTGAACTCCTAGCCTCAAGTGATCCGGCCATCTCGGCCTCCCAAAGTGCTAGGATTACAGGCGTGAGACACCACGCCTGGCCAAAAGGGACATTTAATAAACAGTTCTTCTGCACCAGGCTTCATGCTAAGGCTTTATAAACATCAGGTACTACTTATACCCATTTTGCAGATAGAGAGACTGAGGCACAGAGAGGCAAAGTGGACCCAAAGCTACAAGCTAGGCAGTGTGGAGCTGGGATTTTAACTTGGGTCTTAAACGTGCCATTCCACTCACCGGGCAGGGACAGCCCACACTGTATGCTGGGGGCCAAGAGAGCTAACTGGATTCTGCTCCAGTTCTACCAGAGTTCTAACTGCATGACCTTGGGGAAGTCATGGCCCCTCTCTGTCAGCATAAGTAATGCAAATTTTCCAAGCCAAAGAGAATTTCTGCCATGGAGCAACACTGCCAAACTAGTGCACACACTTCTCCCGTGGCACAGGTGTTCAAGACGCCTCTGACCTAAATCTGCCTGCACCTCTACCATCACCCATGGGTGCTGCCAGCTGAGGCCCAGGCTGCTGCTGGGGGTGGGGGTGAGGGGTTTCATGTCCTGAGCATGGGAACTTCTGCCCAGGCAACCAGGGTCCTGGAGGCTAGGAAGTCAGTCACGTGGCACAGGGATGGGGCGGGAAATGGCCCTCCACAGAAGCTTGTCCAGCCCACAGACCGCCTGACCCCGAGGTGGGCTGCCTGACAGAGACAGTGGAGCCTCCAGGCTGGCCTGCCTGCCGCTGCTGCCAAGTCGTGTAACTTGGGTGGGTGGCAGACACAGACCGAAGCGCTTTGCAAGGTCAGCTGCTCTTCCTCCCAGCGTGGCCCTTAGCTCCTCTGCTGCAGATGACTGCTTCAGCCCATGGATGAGTGAGGTTTGTTCAGAACGGAGTTAGCCCGCCCAGTTCTTTTTCAATGTTTTATTTTCCTCCTACAGCCGGTGTCCACAGCCCCTAGGATCCTTTACAGTTTTTGAGCACAAGACTCCAGCCTACCCGCGTGATTTCACCCTCTACAGCCAGTGGCCACACCTTTTGTCAGAGGCCTGCACGGGCTGCTGGAAACTGCTTTGGCTGTGAGTGCTGAGGGAGGGCGGTGCCCTGAACCAATGACTGACAGGTAAGGGGATATAAGAATCCCAACTCCCTTGCCCTGATTGGGCAACTCCAAGGTGTGGCGCACACCGTCCCCAGATCCCCGCGGGGCTGAGCCAAACTGCCCTCCATAGGATGCCCTTCAACAATATCCAACCATTGCTTGGCTTCCTGCCTGTCCCTGTCCCTCTCCCCCAGCCCCTTACCAGCTTTTCCTGGGAATGCATCCCCAAAAAATCACTTTCATGCAAATCTTTGTCTCAGGGTCTGCTCAGGAAGACCCCAAGCTAAGACAGTTGTCAACAAAATTTGTACAAAAATCCAGATTTCCATTTCTCATAATGCTGTAGATCTAGCAACCCTGGGCCCATTCCCACTTGACAAAAATTAGCAGGAGCTGCATAGAGACCACCCAATACAGAAGGAGGATATGTTCTCTAGTTCTTCTCATCCACCACACTGTCTACGGTCCCCCAACTGGCCCTTTCAAACCATCCCCATTCCCTGCTTGTCCCCAACAAGCTTATGGGTTTACAAACCCTACAACATAATGCAGTAGTTAACAAGGTGGGCTCTAGAGGTGATTAGCTTAAGTTTGCATTCCAGGTTCACAAATTACTAATTGTGCAACCTTCTATAAGTCACTTAATCTTTCCGTCTCTCTGCTTCCTCGTGAAAAATGAGTATATACATGTACCTATATGGTTCCCTCTATAGATGGTATGGACTTCATTGAGATACTATATGTCAAGTATCCAGCACACGATAAGAGGTCAAGAAATTACTAGTATTTGTCCTCTTGGAGCAGGTGTGCCTGACAGAATCTGACAGCCCATGCCCAAAGATCTGAGGTTCCCTGCCAGTTCCTCACTCCCTCTGGAGGGGATGGCCCATACCCCAAGAGATGTATACTGACCACTCACCTCTTCCCACTGGTGAATATATCGAATGAGGCGGGAGAGTCGTAAGAGACGTAAGAGGCTGAGGATCTTCGTGAAGCGGACGATGCGCAGGGCCCGGGCAGTCTTGTAGACCTCCGAGTCGATGCGTGTCTCCACAATGAGGAAGATGTAGTCCACGGGGATGGAGGAAATGAAATCTACCATGAACCAGCTTTTCAGGTACTTCATCTTAATCCGCTGTGGGTCCAGGATGATCTCTGTGTTGTCCTCCACCACGATCCCTGTGCGGAAGTTGAGGACCAAGTCGATGAGGAAGAATGTGTCTGACACCACATTGAAGACAATCCAGGGTGTGGTGTTCTCATCCTTGAAGAAGGTGATGCCCACAGGAATGATGATCAGGTTTCCCACCATCAGCAGCAGCATGGTCAGGTCCCAGTAAAATCTGCCCAGAGACACAGGGGTCAGTCGCCAGGAGGAGA
Organism: Cheracebus regulus; assembly: GCA_963574635.1. Taxonomy (NCBI): domain Eukaryota; kingdom Metazoa; phylum Chordata; class Mammalia; order Primates; family Pitheciidae; genus Cheracebus; species Cheracebus regulus. The sequence continues at coordinate 11,126 of CAUYQU010054898.1, read as the reverse complement.
GCGAGGACAAGTAACAGACTGAGGGAGGAAGGTCTGAGGGACAGCAACCGAGAGAGAGAAGACTTGGGAGGTTCCGAGACAGGAAGATAGGCACAAGGGTATCAGGGCAAGATGTGGAGACTGGCACAGGGAATGACACGATAAGAGGCTCTTCATTCACTAAGGATACCCTCCGTGCTGCCCTTCTGTGAGTTCCCCAGACCTCCAATGACAAGCTTCCTCCTCCTGTCCCCACCCTGCAGTGAGAGTCAGGCTGAAAAGCAAATCAGTCACACTCAGAGAGAAGCAAGACGCTGCTTTAGCAAAAGAAGCAGTTCACCCCACACTGCCCCAGGCTCAGGCTAGGCTGCCCCATTCTCCCTGAGGGTCAGCTGTGGCTTGAGATGGGCTGTCAGGGAGACATGCCACAGACCACGACGAAAGAGCAGGGGAGGTGCAGACAGGAAGCAGGAGCCTGGGAGGCAGGAGGCTCAGGCTCCAGCCCGCTTTGTCATCAACATGCTGCGTGACATCTGGTAGGGCCCCCTACTCTGGGTCTCAGTTTCCCCACTGTGCAGTGAGTCCTATCATTCTGATCTGGCCCTTCCCACACTAGCACCCTCCTTTAGTCCATCCTCTATAATCAGAAAATGTCTAACCATCTCCTTCCCTCAGAGGTTTGCATCCCAACATGGGAGTGTGGAGGGGGAGAGAAAACTTCAAAAGCAGAAGAATTAATGGGGGGATTTCAGGCACCAGTGAGGTACCACTCAATGCAATGGAAAGAGACCAGCCCAGGGCTTCCAGAATCATTTCTCCTAAGGCCTCAGGCACCTTCAAGTCCTTCACAGAGTGAGCCTCAGGGCAAAGCCTCGGAGAGGTTGAGCAGCATGAGGAGGAGGCGCAATGCCAACTCATAGGTCTACGCTGGGTTTCTCCCAACTCGCCAAGCAGGGGGCCTTCTGGAGTGTGAAAACACCATAGGTAGCCAAGACCCCAATCCAGAAGGCATGGCCAATTATTCCCAGGGACCAGGTACCACCCATCCTAGGGCTGGCCCGAAGACCAAAAACTTGCACTGCAGAGCTATTTCTTTCTGCTATTAATTTAGACAGTTATACAATACCAGATAAAGGTATTAAGTCAGGCAGAAATAAGCATGTCTTCTCCCAGGAGAAATGACCTTTCCACCATCTTTGATTCTTTACTGCAGGGAAGCCAGGAAGAAGGAAGTGGGAAAGAGAGAAGCTTTCCTCGAGTCTTCATAGGGTCCCACTGTAAACCAAAGTGCCCCTGCCTGCAGAGTGCCGGGTTTGCAAAGAAATTACTACACAACAAATTGTCTGTTTGTTTGCCAGACTCAAAAGTGAGTCAAGGAGGGGCTGTAAATCAAGGAGGGGGTAGGGACTGTGAGTCAAGGAGCGGGTAGGGTCTGTTTCACTGAAGGTGGGTGAGACGGCTGTCCTACATCACCCTACGTGGTGAAGGGCAGTTTCCAGAGAATCAGCTTCCTGCAGCTCTCCTTAAAGCCAAGCCCTTCAGGGCCTCAAGACAGGGTCTCATGGGAGATAAGGCCAGGTGCCAAGAGGCCAACTTCAGCTCCTCTCTACCCGCTGACCTACCACTCCTTCCTGTAGTCCCAGTACCCGTATGCCAGCTGAGAGAACCCAACTAAGGCCTGAGGACCCACCCTCAGCTTCACACTTCACTACAAAGAACACAGCACATCTGCTAATGAGTCATGGGCCCCAGGAGAATGGATTCAGCATCTATGGGGTGCCCTAGAGCCATGCACTCTACCCAGCCACATGAAACTCACTCAAAGACAGCTGTGTACACTCATTAGACACCACACACAGGTATCCCCATTCACATGCACAGGGCACAAACACCCCTCTATACACTCTGCTGTCATCCCTCTTCATTTAATCTCTTGGGAAAAACAAAACAAATTTTTAAAACTGTGCATAGAAAGGCCACTGAAGGCCACGTAGCCCTCTGTACATAAAGCTAATAATACACCCAGGCTGGAGGAGTTCTAAAATTAACAGAGCGGGTGCAAGGCGTCTGGGAATGCTGACTTGGGCAGGCCTGTCACTGCAACGGGTTTCTGCGCTCTCCCCAGCTCTAGTTCCCTCAATTACAGTCCAAATTTGAGACAGTAATTAACAGGAGAATGTTTACATTTAGTGGTCTTCATAAAACCAAATTGCATAAGGCAAAAACACCCATTTCCTCGCACTCTGACTAATGGTTTCAATCTTCAGCTTCCAGATGCTCAGGGATATTTCCAGCACTCGATCTGGGCTGGGGTCGGGGTCCTGGGGCATTCTTCCCCACAAATTGCTACCCTGGAACATCAGAGAGCTGCTGGAGAGATAGCATAATATGGTTGGAGGAGGGATGGGCCCTGGAGTCAGCCAATCTGGGTTCGATTCCTGCTCCACTGTTTACTAGCGAGTCACTTTACCATGCCATGCCTCAGCTTTATCTGCTCAATGAGGATAACCACAGTAACTGACTAGTAGCACCATCACAAGGAGGAAATCAATTGATTTCTGTCAAATGCTCTGACCTATGCCCAACTATATTATGAAATTACTAAATAAGTCATTCAAATCAATAAATTTGCAGGAAAGAGGTAAGAGAGAGGAAGATCAAATCTCCTAGAGAAAAGCCAAAGCAAAGCATCTGTGGGGAGTGGAATCACAGAGGAGCCTGTAATAGACCCAGGAGAGCTGGTAGCAGGAGGCAAAGGCTAGCTTACAGAGTCCTCACAGCAATCAGATGACAGACCTATTTGCCTCGGCACACAGATGCCCTCACCTCCAGAGACTCATGGTCTGGTCAGAGGACAAGGCTTGGATAGAAAACAATTGGGCAATGGTGTTAAGAACCATCCCATGGAGGCCAGGTGTCTGTAAACACGGGAGCCCAGGTGTCTGGTCAGAGGACAAGGCTTGGATAGAAGACAATTGGGCAATGGTGTAAGAACCATCCCAAGGAGCCCAGGTTTCTGTAAAAACAGGATCCTGGTGGCCTAGAAGGGTGAGGCCAGGGAAGTGCTTCTGGAGGAGGTGAGAGCAGTTGCGTTTTGGAGGCTGCCCTTGGCCTCCTGGACAACTTTCCTTACTCCTTGCCAGATACTTGCACAGATCTCCGAAAGCCAGGGCCTGCCAGAGCCAAATGTGGCGTTCAGCACCACGGACAACGCCCAGCACGCCCGCCAGCTCCGTTCAGTGAGTTTAGCTAGGGGATGAGCTGGCAACAGCACTTGCATTGGCATCCTCAGCTTGCTAGCCTCTCTTCATTTCTAATCCTGCTGTCAGAAGCATCTCAAGAGATTCCTTGATATCTCTGGGCATTTTTACTGGGAGCTCCTTGGTGACTGAAAAGACTTTATTCATAAAGACCCCAAAACACTTCACATGTATACAGCACTTACTTTGTGTTTTCCATGCATTACTTCATTTATCCCCTTACACCAGCACTGTGGCTGCTGTTATTTTACAGAAGATGATCTTGAGGCTCAGAGAGAAGTGTCTGCCCTAGGCTAGATAGCTAGTGAGGGACACAGGCAAGATTAGGAGAAGTCTCTGGGACTCCAGAGTTTGAGTTATTGGGGTTGTGGGTACTCTAGGGGGATGTGGGAGGCAGACATGCCTTTCTGACACCTTTGCATCACCGTGGAAAGGCAGCCTACTATGGCAGGTGCAGCCTCTGCCCCAGAGACAAAAGAGAAGAAGACTCCAAAGAAGATTTGGGGGCCCTATATTCCTAATTTTAGGGCTGTCTGATGTAGAGGAAGTAGCACAACTCAAGTGCTAAAGGAACCCTGGCCATCTGCAGTCAGTCATGGTCGGACATGTCCTATAGAAGGGAAAACGAAGGCTCACAAAGGAAGGAAGAGTAACATTTCCAAAGCCTCAAGCTGAATGCCCAATGCTCCTTTATCACCCAGCCACCCCTAGAATCACTCATGAATAAATCTCACAATCCAGGGTGTAAATCCATGGTGGTGGGTGTCATGCCCTGGCAGGGAAGCAAGGCACAGCCATGCTCAGATATCCTGGAGTTGGCACATTAGGGGGCTGAATTAGGGGGCCTGGTCTCTCCAAATCCCTAGTCTCTCCAAATCGTCCAGCCCAGTGTTCTTTAATTAACAGGAGTCCTGGCCAGCAAGACACCAACTAGGCTCTGCAAGCCTCGGCCCAGGCTCAGCCCCAGACTCCCAGACCTGTCTTCTCTCAATCCTTACCTGGACCAGTGGGTCCACCCAGGCAGGTGGCCTCTCAGCAGGAAGAGGCAGCCTATAGGCTGACATGGGAGAGGCAGGTCCCATATGCAGAAAGAATGGGGGATGGCAAAAAGCCAAGCCGCCCATTACACTGATATCTGGAAATTTCATGTTTTGGTGTGAGAGGAAGTTCATGGCCTCAAGGGAGCTGAGGAAGACATTATAGGAGGTGGTTGACCCTGAACTCAGAGACTCAAGGACTAGACCAAGGGCCCTCTCCTTCCCTGGAGGCCAAAGAGGATGGGAACAGTGACAGAATGAAAGTAGGAAAAGTGGAGGTCCCATATAGGGATGACCTCCTTCCGCCTCTTCTTGTCCACACACACCCATGCTTGCCTTTGAGGACATATGCACATATATACATGCTTGCACATGTGCACATGCACAAACACAGACATGAGTATGCATGCACACACACACACTCATGCACATAGACATGCAATACCATGAATACATTTTTTGTAAATACACTCTTGTCTTTTGCCCTCCTACAGGCATCCATTTTCACACATGCATACTTTCTTGCATACATTTTGGTACAAATGATATCCATTGGGAATCCTGTCAGCTGGAAGAAGAAGAATGTCATTGTTTTGTCATTAAAATATTTTCCACCTTTCAAACTACCTTTTCAACTCTGACCACTGAAGCCTCTGCACAGCCTGAGCCTTGGTTTTAGCTCTCCTAAAACACCATGGGCTCCTGGAGGACAGGGGCCTTGTCTCAGACACCCATGTCCCTGCAGTGCTGACTACAGCCTGTGGGTCTCCATGCTTTCTCCCAGGTGAGCAGCACACTCAGCGCTGTTTTCAGACGGCTCCTGCTCAACGCCACTCCCAGCACCAGACCTGCATTCCCACCTGCCTGCAAAATGCATCCACCTGGAGGGCTGGCTGTCTCCTACAGCCAACGAGTCCAGAGTTGAACTCAGCACCCTCGTCAAAGCTGAATGGCACAGTCTGCATTTCAATCAGCTAGGCTCAAAGCCTCACAGCCATCCCTTACTGCTGCCTCTTACCTCCTACTCACCCCTACAGCAACACACCCAGCAGTCATCATGTCTAGTCTAGCTGCGTCTGTGATGGCTTCTGCCTCTGTCCCTCACCTGGACCCTTGCCCCCACCTCCTTCCTGGTCTCCAGCCTCCATTCTCTTCCCCTCCAGCTCATATGATCTCTGGGTTATCTTTCCCATTCCCCAGGTTTTCCAGACCCAGCAAAGATCCTGCCCAAGGTGACAGTGAAGACAGTGAGCATGGAGGAGGATGCCAGTCAATACTTGCTGGGCACTTACCTTTTGCCAGGCACTAATCTGAGCACCTTATCTGGATTACTTTAGTTAATCCTCATAAACAACCCTATGAGGTAGATACTATGATTGTGCCCATTTAACAGATGAGAAGACAGGTACAAGAAGTTGAGAGATTTGCTCTATATGGTGGGCTAAGTATTCAAACCCAATGAGCCTGACTCCAGAGGCCTACTTTCTAACCACTCTACAGAAATATCAATCTGGCTGGTGGTATTTTATTACTCCTGAACTCTATGCCTCCCCCAACTCCTTGTCTCCCTCCCAGTTCTCTCCCCTGTGCTCTCTCCTATGGCACCTGCATCCTTAACTTCTTCACTCCCAGACCCCTCTGCCTCCCCACTTAAGTGAACCCTAGTTGTGTCCTAAGGACTTCACTCTCCCAAATCCCTCATACCTCAGGGTCAGGGGGTCAGTCAGCTTCCTCCCCTCTCCCTACTGCTGCTACCTCCTACCTGTGGTAGAAATGTCTACAAGACCTTTTGGGTATCCTTGTCATCTGTTGGCCATCCTTCCAGCATCCATCTGCAACCCTGAAGGACCTTGGCAATGCTGGCACCTGGTTCACAACCTCCTGTTCCACTCCAAATCCTGTTGTCCTGGGTGACTTCTACTCCATATCATCGACCCAGAAAACACCCTGGCCTCTTGGGAGCTTGCCTCCCTGACTCTGACAATCCCCCCTCAATGGTCCATTCCAAAGTGCACCCTTGACCATGCCACCACCTCCAACTGCTGCAGCTCTGCCATCCTCCAGTGCTCCTTGCCCTGCTTTCCTCCCGGCTCTTCTATTCAGTTGTGCTGCACCTGTTCTTCAGTGTCGTAGGAGTATCTAGTCTGCTGACTCCTCCGATCCTCCCATCAGAACGCTCCCGCATCCTCCCAACCACCCCCAACCCCAGACACGATGGTCCAGCTCACCTGCCTCTCTAAAACCAGCACCGTTAACTCCCATGCCCCTCCTCCTCCTGACACCTTCATGAAATCCCAGCCCACCGTCAACCCTTTGCACGTTCCCATGGGGGCGGTGTAGAGAATCCCACAGCCTCAGACCAGTCCCACTAAATATCCAAGTTTCTTAGCTCCTCACGCCTCAATATCCTCATCATGGTCTCATTAACGGCCCTTACCTCTGTTCCCCATCCTTCCAGGAGACCCTAGCAAGTGTTCCTGCCCATCCCCCACAGCTGCTATTTCAAATTATTTCCTCTCTCCCCAGAACTCTGAAGCCACCACTTTTTCTCTCAGTGTCAGCAGGTAACACCACTTTCTATGCCACAGAGGAAAGAAGAGCCACCACAGTGCCCGCTTCCTCTTTCTGCCACTTGCAGTGTCTCCCTCATCCCATCTCTTCCTCCCAGTCACAAGAGAATCAGCAGCTCTTCTAGCTGCCTGCCCTCTTGACACCATCCCCGTTTTCCTCCCCAGGGACCTTAATCTACAGAAGATTCCCTCTCTCACCTATCTCTTCCATCTCTCCCTCTCCACTGATTCTTTCCCATCAGCTTTTCCTCTGAAGCTCTCGAAACTTAAAAAAAAAAATCCCTCCCCGAACCCCTGCTGTCTTATCTCTTCCCAGGCTCCTTGAAGGAGGTGTCACCATCCCCACACTCGCTTTCATGCCCCTCACCCAACGCTCCTCTCCACTCCGCTTGATCTTAGCCAAAAGGCCAAGAAGCGGTGCTGCCATCCACTACTGAGCATGTCACCAATACGCACCCTGCTGCTAAGTCCAATGGTCACTTTCCAGTCCATTTCCTCCCTGGCCTTTAGCTCATCTGCCCCACAGATCATTCTGCCCTGCAGACAGTCTCCTCAGTGGCTTCCCAGGTGGCCCGCTCCACTGGCTCTTCTCTGTTCTCGATGCCTCTCCTTTCCCTTCCCTTGTACGGCCTCCTTTTCCTCGGCATGACCTTTCCATGTTTTTGCTCCCTGGGGCCCTCATCTCTTCCCCATCTATGCACTCTTCCCAGGTGACTTCACAGACCCACATGGCCTTGTTATTCTGCTGCCTTGTAAACTAGACCCCTCTCTTGAACTCTACAGTCATGCATCGACTTGCTGACTACATGTCTACACCTGGATGTCCCACAGGAACCACACCTTTGCCGTATTCAGACAGAGCTTCACAGATTCCTTCACACTCATGTGCTTTCAGAAAATGGTACCACCAGGCACCCAAAAGCATATCATAGAAACTTCAGAGTTATCCTCAACTCTTCCATCTCCCTTGCCTTCTAACACTTCATCACATTGGATCCAACGTGCCCATCAACCCACCATGGGGACTATTTCAACAGCTTCCCAGCTGGACCCACATACCTCAGGGTCAGGGCTGGGGCCAGCACCCTCCTCCAATCCACTCTCCACATTTTGCCAAGCTCCAAATCCTTCTGTGTTCCCCACCACCCAGCCACTGAAATCCAAATTCCTCACTGTCGTCCCCAAGGCCTTTCCCGGCCTGGACTCTGCCTCCTTCTCCTGCCTTGATGCTCCCCATTCCTCTCCTTGCACGCTCTGCTGCAGACAGACTCAGCAGCCTTTGGTGTCCCCAGTGCATGGCGCTTTCTTTGCTTCTGCGCTTTCCTACATGCTGACATCTCTGCCTGGAACTCTTCTTCCAACTTGTGCCCACCTATCCCCCTTGGTTCACAGGAGGCATCACTTCTCCTGGGAAGCTTTTGTGTCCTAGAAATCTGGTTAGCTGCCCCTCACAGGCACTGCCCTGGTATAGTATTTATCATGCTATAATGAAACTGTGTGTGTGACTGTTTAACTTGCCATCACTGACTCTCTGAAGTCAGCACCATACCTTTTATATGGTAGGTCCTAATGAATAACGTGAATGGGTGAAAACATACGAATGAGTGGATGGGGGGTGGGTGAACAGATGAGTGCATGCCATGCGTGCCTCAGGAGTGTGTGCCAAAGGCTGAGTGGCAGGGAGCCCAGCAGAAGCCACATGACGCGGGCAGCCCTCTGAAACAGACTCCTTCCCACCAGGCTTTCACAAGCCTCTGATGATCAGGGAAGAACTCAGCACATCCAAACCCCAATACTCACAGCAACAGCCCTCAGCAGGCAGCCCCACCCAGTGCTGAGGATCATGGTGGAAAAGTGGCAGAGAAAGAGCGGAGGCATTGAAAGTGGGGGAGAAGGCAGGTGAACAGACATGGGCCAGAAGAAACAGGGGGCCTGGGGTCGCTGGCAGGATGGGATGAGACAGAGCTGGTGGGGGGACCTTGTGGCTGAAGACTGCAACCAAGGCTGAGACTGCATTTCCAGCCTGAGCTGTGCAGGTGGTGGGGGCAGAACCAACCACCCATAATAAGCCTCCTCATTATGGGTATTCCCCCTTGACACTCCCCTACACCACCTCCACCACAAGGGATTTTAAAGGTTCTCCCTTCTTCCCAAATAGGCCTAGCACCGAGACCCAGGAGCCCTGGGGAAGGGATGAAGGAGGCAGCTCCACTGCTCTCCTGGAAGCCCCCTCCATTCCCCCAACCAGACAGACCCAGGATGAGTCTTAGGGCTCCCAGTGCTGTGAGCTCCCCAAGGGCAGAAATGATTTCTCTTCCCTTTTCTAAGATGGGAACACACAGCTGGGCAAGGGGTGGGAGGAGTCTCAGTAACATTATCTTTTTGTTAAATGGATGGACGGATGGATGGATGGACGGATAGATGGACGAACAGATGGATGGATGGAAGACTGTTGCCAGAGGAAGAAAAGACTGCCAAAAGTAAAACAAAAAAAGAATTCACTAAATCACTAACATGATGATTCCTACGTGTGGGATTATGTGACTTTGAGTTTCCCCATTCCACCTTTCTATCTTTCCCCCCTTCCCCATAACAGGCAGATACTACCTTTATAATCAGAGACACTCATCTACCTTTAAGCAGTGGCCAGCGCCCTGTGCTGTGAGGGACCCTCTAACATGTGTCAGGGGACAGACACAACCCTGGTCCCCAGACAGCTCCTAAGTGGTCAGCAGAAATATGTGGCAAAGTCATTGCTGTGACTGGGAGGTCAGGATGAGAAGACATTCTGGAGGAGGTCAGTGATGAAGATGGAGAGAGGGCAGTCATCTGAAGGGCAGGTGTAATAGGCAAAGGAGGCTAGCTTAACATCACATGCGTGCCAGCCCATGACACAGACATGTGACATGCACGAGGATGCCTTCCCTGCCTGCCCTTCCCACACCTTGATAACTCTTTGAAAGCACCTATTACTCCCCCTCCACACCCCGTACCTGTCTAGCTCCTCTTTACATTTTCTGAGGCAGAGCCACTGCTAGCCCCGTCACCATCCCATACCCCAGAAGGAGCTGACTCTCTGGTGGTGGTGGGGAGTGTTTTGCCCCAGAGTGAGCAGGAGTTCTCCCTGCCTGTGTCCTGGGGCTGGCATCTTAGCCTCCCACCGTACCCTCAGGGTTGAAATCACTGCCCACAGCCTTCTTGAGCCAGGCTGGGTGCTCAACTGCTCAGGTCTCTGGAGGGAAATACACCCCCACCCACTGCCTCCATCCTGTCCAACCTCCCCTCGCTGCTCTTCCCTGATCCCAGGGTCTTCCCACCACAATAGATAAATTGCGTCTTCCTCCCACTGCCGCCTGGCCACCAGGGCTCTATTTTTAACCCACCTCAAAATCTCTGACTCAGAATCACAGGCTTCCAGGTAGCTGCTCCCTTGGCTGTCTCAGACACAGTCCAATTCAGAGCCAAGGGCATCGGGGGCTTGGTTTACAGGCGAGTGGTTTGGATTTGGGTGTACCTTTATTCTCCAACTTTTCTATGTTTATCAAACTTGAGGAACAAAGTTGGTTTTGTTTGTTTTGTTTTCTTAAAACTCAGTGATGACTCTTTACCCCTGCCTTTTCTAAGGTATCTCCTCATCCTGGGCTGAGGTCCTGCCTTCATGATGCAGTGAGAGCTGGCCTCAGCCTCTCCCCAAGGAGAAGGTGAGCTGTGTGAGGGCTACAGCTGACCTGGGCTTCTCTTCATGGTCTGCGATCCTTCAGCCATACAGCGCAGTGCCCCTCACACTGGAATGTACACACATATCACCTGGGGATCTTTCTGAGCTGCAGATTTAGTGGACTTCAGGTGGTGTGGGGTGGGGCCGACATCTGCACTGTTAACAAGCCCCTGGGTGATGCCAAGGCTGCTGGTGCAGGGACCGCATTTCTGTGTGGCGAGGCTATAGCAGACGTATGGTGGTTAGGTGCTCTGCTATGAGGCCTTGGGCAAATCACTTAACCTCTCTGAGCCTGTTTTCTAATATGCAGGATGAGGATGCTAATCCCCACCTCACAGGATTCTAGGAGGATCAAATGAGATAGTATTTGCGATATGTGGGACTCCATGTTTGGATCCCCTCCACGAACACTCCCTTCATAGAAGCCATCTTTCTCTCTCCTGGATTTCTCCTTTCTCTCTCCTGGATTTCCTCTCTCTCCTCCTCCAAAATAACTCCCTTCTGGAGTTCCCCTTTCTCCTGGACGCCTGTCTTCCCTTGCTAAACTCCATCTCTCTCTATT
>CAUYQU010054897.1:0-14888 GCA_963574635.1 Cheracebus regulus | reverse complement strand
ATAGTCCAAAGGCCTTTTACAATGTGGTATCTGGTTACCTCCTTGAGGACTGTCTCTCTCTATCTCTCTTATGGTAGTAAAGATTAAAAAATAAATACATAGTTCTCCTTGAAGAGGTCCTTTACATCCTTTGTTAGTTGTATTCCTAGTTAAATTTTTCTCTTTGTAGCAATTGTGAATGGAATTTGTTCTTGATTTGGCTCTCTTTAAGTCTGTTATTGGTGTATAGGAATACTTGTGATTTCTGCACATTGATTTTGTATCCTGAGACTGCTGAAGTTGCTTATCAGTTTAAGGAGATTTTGGGCTCAGATGATGGGGTCTTCTAAACGTACAATCATGTCATCTGCAAATAGAGACACTTTGACTTCCTCCTTTCCTAATTGAACACCCTTTATTTCTTTTTCTTGCCTGATTGCTCTGGCTAAAACTTCCACTACTATACTGAAAAGGAGTGGTGAGAGAGGACATCCTTGTCTAGTGCCAGATTTCAAAGGGAATGCTTCCAATTTTTGCCCATTCAGTATGATATTGGCTGTGGGTTTGTCATAAACAGCCTTTATTATTTTGAGATATGTTCCGTCAATACCTAGTTTATTGAGAGTTTTTAGCATAAAGGGCTGTTGAGTTTTGCCGAAGGCCTTCCCTGCATCAATTGAGATAATCATGTGGTTTTTGTCTTTGGTTCTGTTTATGTGGTGAATTATGTTTATAGACTGCATATGTTGAACCAGCCTTGCTTCCCTGGGATGAAGCCTACTTGATCGTGATGGAAAACCTTTTGATGTGCTGTTGCAATCGGTTTGCCAGTATTTTATTGAAGATTTTTGCCTCTATGCTCATCATGGATATTGGCCTGAAGTTTTCTTTTTTTGTTGAGTCTCTGCCGGGTTTCGGTATCAGGATGATGTTGGTCTCATAAAATGATTTGGGAAGGAGTCCCTCTTTTTGTATTGTTTGGAATAGTTTCAGAAGAAGTGGTATCAGCTCCTCTTTATATGTCTGGTAGAATTCAGCTGTGAACCCATAGGGACCTGGGCTTTTTTTGGTTGATAGGCTATTAATTGCTGCCTCAACTTCAGCCATTGTTATTGGTCTATTCAGGGTTTCGACTTCTTCCTGGTTTAGGCTTGGGAGGATGCAAGTGTCCAGGAATTTATCCATTTCTTCCAGGTTCACTGGTTTATGTGCATAGAGTTGTTTGTAGTAATCTCTGATGGTAGTTTGTATTTCTGTGGAATCGGTGGTGATATCCCCTCTATCATTTTTTATTGCATCTATTTGATTCTTCTCTCTTTTCTTGTTTATTAATCTGGCTAGCAATCTACAAACCACTGCTCAAGGAAATAAGAGAGGACACAAATAGTTGGAAAAACATGCTATGCCCATGGTTAGAAAGAATCAATATTGTGAAAATGGCCATATTGCCCAAAATAATTTATACATTCAGTGCTATCCCCAACAAGCTACCTATGACCCTCTTCACAGAACTGTAAAAACCACCTTAAATTTCATATGGAACCAAAAGAGAGCCTGCACAGCCAAGACAATCCTAAGCAAAAAGAACAAAGCTGGAGGCATCACGCTACCTGACTTCAAACTATACTACAAAGCTACAGCAATCAAAACAGCATGGTACTGGTACCAAAACTGACATATAGACCAATGGAACAGAACAGAGGCCTTGGAGGCAATGCCACACATCTACAACCATCTGATCTTTGACAAATCTGACAAAAACAAGTAATGGGGAAAGGATTCCCTGTTTAATAAATGGTGTTGGGAAAACTGGCTAGCCATGTGCAGAAAGCAGAAACTGGAACCCTTCCTGACACCTTATACAAAAATTAACTTCAGATAGATTAAAGACTTAAACATAAGACCTAACACCATAAAAACCCTCGAAGAAAACCTAGGCAAAACCATTCAGGATGTAGGCACAGTCAAGGACTTCATGACTAAAACACCAAAAGCACTGGCAACAAAAGCCAAAATAGACAAATGGGATCTAATTATACTCCAGAGCTTCTGTACAGCCAAAGAAACAATCATTAGAGTGAACCGGCAACCAACAGAATGGGAAAAAAAATTTTGCAATCTACCCATCTGACAAAGGGCTAATATCCAGAATCTACAAAGAGCTAAAACTGATTTACAAGAAAAAAACAACCCCATTAAAAAGTGAGTGATGGATATGAACAGACACTTTTCAAAAAAAGACATATATGAGGCAAAGAAACATGAAAAAATGCTCATCATCACTGGTCATTAGAGAAATGCAAATCAAAACCACATTGAGATACCATCTCACACCAGTTAGAATGGCAATCATTAAAAAATCTGGAGATAACAGATGCTAGAGAGGATGTGGAGAAAAGGAACACTTTTGCACTGTTGGTGGGAGTGTAAATTAATTCAACCATTGTGGAAGACAGTGTGGCAATTCCTCCAGGATCTAGCAATAGAAATTCCATTTGACCCAGCAATCCCATTACTGGGTATATACCCAAAGGATTATGAATCGTTCTATTATAAAGATACATGCACATGTATGTTCACTGTGGCACTGTTTAGCAAAGACCTGGAACCAACCCAAATGCCCATCAGTGATAGACTGGACAAGGAAAATGTGGCACATATACACCATGGAATACTATGCAGCCATAAAAAATGAAGAGTTTGTGTCCTTTGTAGGGACATGGATGAATCTGGAAACCATCATTCTCAGCAAACTGACACAAGAACAGAAAATCAGACACTGTATGTTCTCACTCATAGGCAGGTGTTGAACAATGAGAACACATGGACACAGGGAGGGGAGCATCACACACTGGGGTCTGTTGTGGGGGACTATGGTAGGGACAGCAGGGGGTAGGGAGGTTGGGGAGGGATAACATGGGGAGAAACACCAGATAAAGGTGATGGAGGAATGGAGGCAGCAAACTACATTGCCATGTATGTACCTATGCAACAATCCTGCATGTTCTGCACATGTACCCCAGAACCTAAAGTGCAATAAAATATATATTTATAAAATTTTTTTTAAAATAATAAATAAATAAATAGGTATTGCTAGTGAATGGAAAGCAGAATATTGCATTAGAACTGGGTGTCTCTGCTGGCTTCCAGAGATACACTTCAGGAAAGCAGTTGCCAGGAATTTTCCATTCATAGCCTAAATGTTGTTACAATTCTTAATCAGTCTTCAGCCTTTTAATGTTTACAGAATGAAAACCAAAATTCCCAAAACTGATTACAATTATAATGGCATCTACTGTTTTATGTATCTTTATTTATTTCATTTATTTATCCTAAAAGTCTTTTAAAATGTTGCAATATTTCAGCAAAGGGTATGGGGTTTTGTTTGTTTGTTTGTTTGGAGACAAGAGTCTCGCTGTGTCACGCAGGCTGGAATGCAGTGGCACGATCTCAGCTCACTGCAACCTCTGCCTCCTGGATTCAAGTGATTCTCCTGCCTCGGTCTCCCAAGTAGCTAGGACTACAGGCATGCACCAACATGACTGGCTCATTTTTGTATTTTTAGTAGAGATCGTGTTTCACTATGTTGGCCAGGCTGGTCTTAAACTCTTGACCTTGTGATCTGCCTGCCTCAGCCTCCCAAAAGGCTGGGATTACAGGTGCGAGTCCCCATGCCCAGGTGTGGTTTTTACTAATAAAATAAATGAACTCAATTAAACTAAGTAATATGTAACTGCTTTTCCTTTAGAAGAGTACAACTTAAGGGCATGATACTGCATTTTGACTCCTATGGTGATACAGGAGTAAGAAATTACAAATGCGAAATATTGTCCTCAGCCCATCATATTTTAGCAAATGTTGGAGACACAATGGGATAAATCACAGAATCCTAGGCAAAAATTTCTTGCAGTTCATAGGGAGTGTGTAGGTAGTGATTTGACAAAGAAAGAGTCTGAGGTTTATGCATCAAGAAATGCAACAGGAGAGGCTCCATGTTAAAGATCCTTATGCTGATAACATTAATAACTGCTTTGCAGACACAGAAACACTACTGATTTAGCAATTTCTGTGGATAACCTAAGGTTGACCTAGCACCACTGCCTCTCTGGTAGCAAGCTGGTGTTAAGCAAGAGTTCTTCTGGGAAAACTGACTGAAATGACTTACCCTGAAAACCTCTTGCTTTAAGCAAAAAAAACATACCAACTGAAGAATGAACTCTTACTGAAGAAACAATGGAAAGAGGTTCAGATGGGGTGTAGTGCTGTGCTGAAATTACTGGGCAGTCAAGGAAGCTGCCAGCATGTAAAATTGCCTCTGTGGTTGTCAGACTTGGAAGCTTTGGGTGGCAACTGCATGGTTAGGATAAAATTAGGTTGGTGAATAAGGTCAGCTTTAGGCAAGAGCCAACAGTGAATTGAAATAGCTAAAGTTTGTGATTTGGGGCTTAAAATTTACTAACATTTATAAACGTTAACATTTTCCACATTAACTTATTTTACATCCACCCTCCCCTGCTGGTCAGTTAAGTATGGAAAGTATTATTAGGTCCATTTTGTAGAGGAGGAAACATATTCAGAGAAGGTATCGTAACTTGGCCAGGGGCTTCTTATTTCATCGACTAGCCAGCACACCATGCTTCTGCTTCTGGTAGTGTGAAGGAGGCACTTCAGAGTCCGGCAAAGTTCCCTCTCCATGAAAGCAAAGGAGACTTCCCTAAACCCACTGATTGCCTAGAACCACATCACAAGTCGGAATGCCTGCGGGTTGGGCCCACTAGGGTAACTCGATAGCAGCAGAGTGGGGATGTGACAAGGCCTTGCCCTGGCTGAGGTAAGCTGTAGGGAGTTGGCGGGACGGACCTGGAGCACTAAGGAGCAGAGTTGCTCACTGTGAGGTGCTGCCAGCTCCGCAGGCGCCCCGCCCTCCGTAGCTTGCGCCCGCCCGCCACCTTCCCTGAGTGCGCTGCGCTGCCGGATCCGCGCCCCGCTAGCCCCTCAGTCGCTCGCCCTTGGCGGTGGTCACTCACTCACGGTCCGGGACACCTTCAACTCCTTGTTGAGCCACTGGCACAGGATCTCCGACATGGTACAGCCAGTGCCTCAGACCGCAGGCGAGTGCTAGAAACTCGCCAGGAACCAAGCCCGCCAGCCCGCGTCCTCCTGTTGCCAAGGGCAACCCGTTGCTAAGGAAGCGTATCCGGGCTGGAACTAGACGAAAGACCTAGAGAAGAGGGGGACGCCAGGGTTCAGCCGTAAAGAACAGAAAATCGTGGTCCGCCACCTGCTGGCGGGTAAGACCTAAGCCAGTGCAGGAGGAGGCAGTCGGGGCCTGTGAGAGAAGTTAGGGAGCAGTGCGTGTGGGGAGGGGCGAGGCGGGAACACTTAGGAGCCCAGCATGGGCTTCTTAGATGAGCAGAAAGAAAAACGAGTCTCCGCAGGGCACCGTGGCTCACGCCAGCCAATAATTCTACCACTTTGGGGAGGGGGTGGCACTCCCTTGAGCCTGGGAGTTCAAGCCAGCCTGGGCAAGGTAGCAGAAACCCTTTTTATTCTATAAGAAATTAGGCGGGCGTGGTGGCGTGTGCCTGTGGTCCCAGCTGCTCAAGATGCTGACGTGGAAGGATCAACCCAGGTGGCAGAGGTTAGTGAGCCACCTGGGTTGATCCTTCTTTTGCGTCTCATTCTGTTGCCCAAGCTGGAGTGCAGTGGCCGAGATCACAATATTTTATTGTGGTTTTGATATGCATTTGATGATTAGTGATGATGAATTTTTTTCATATACCTGTTGGCCGTTTGTACCTCTTCTTTTGAGAGAGGTCTGTTCATGTCCTTTGCATATTTTTAATGGGATTGTTTTTTTTTTTTAGTGTTTAGTTGTTGGGGGTTTCTTCTATATTGTGGCTATTAGTCCTTTGTCAGATGAATAGTTTGCAAATATTTTCTTCCATTCAATGGTTTGTCTCTTTACTCTGTTTGTTGTTTCATGTATTGTACAGAAGTTTTTAGTTTAATATACCCTGGTTGTCTATTTTTGTTTTAGTTATCAGTGCTTTTGTGGTCTTATCCATAAAATTTTTGCCTAGACCAATGTCCTGAAGTGTTTTCCCTATGTTTTCTTCTAGCAGTTTTATAGTTTAAGATCTAACATTTAGGTCTTTAATCCATCTTGAGTTCATTTTTGTATGTGGTGAGAAATATTGTTCAGCTTTATTCTTCTGCATATGGATAGCCAATTCATCCAGCACCATTTATTGAAGAAGGTGTTCTTTCAATGTAGTTCTTGGTGCCTCTGTTGAAAATCAGTTGCCCGTAAATATGTAAATTTATTTCTGGGTTCTCTATTACGTTCCATTGGTCTATGTGTCTATTTTTATATCATTATCAAGTTGTTTTGATTATTATAGCCTTGTAATATAATTTGGAGTCAGATATTGTGCTGTTTCCAGCTTATGCTTTATTAATTACTATAGCCTTATAATATAATTTGAAGTCAGACTGTGCTATTTCTAGTTTTGTTCTTTATGCTCAGGATTGCTTTGGCTATATGGGCTCCTTATTGGTTCCATATGAATTTTAGGATTTGTTTTTTCTATTTTTGTGAAAAATGATATTGATATTTTTATAGGAATTGAATTGAATCTATAGATTGTCATAGACAATATGATCATTTTAATGATATGAATTCTTCCAATTCATCAACATGGAGTGTCTTTCCATTTGGTTGTGTCCTCTTTAATTTCTGTCATCAGTGTTTTGTAATTTTCCTTGTAGGATCTTTCACTACCTTGGTTAAATTTATTCCTAGGTATATATTTTTATCATACTAATTGTAAATGAAATTGCTTTATTCATTCATTCATTCATTCATTGGCAGAGATGAGTTCCCACTATGTTGCCCAGGCTAGTCTCAAACTCCTTGGCTCAAGCAATCCTCTGCCTTAGCCTTCTAAAGCCCTGGGACTGCAGGTTTGAGCCACTGCACCTGGCCTTGATTTATTTTTCAGCGATTTCAGTATTCGTGTATAGAAATGCTACTAATTTTTTGCATGTTGATTTTGTATCCTGATACTTTATTGAATTTGCTTATCAGCTCTAAGAGCTATTTGGTGGAGTTTTTAAATGTTTCTAATATAGGATTATATCATTTGCAAAAGGGGACTATCTTACAAGTTAAGTATGTTTTCTTTCTTTATCATGCCTGCTTTATTTGGCTAGGACTTTCAGTACTCTCTGAATAACAATAGTTAAAGTGGGCAGCCTTGTCTTGTTCCAGTTTTTAGAGAAAAGTCTTTCAACTTTCCCCCATTTAATATGTTAGCTGTGGGCTTATCATATATGGTCTTTATTATTTTGAGGTATATTTTTTCTATGTCTAGTTTGTTGAGAGTTTTTATCATGATGGTATGCTGAATTTTATTAAATGCTTTTTCTGCCTCTGTTGAGATCATCATGTGGTTTTTGTCGTTCATTCTGTTGGTGTGATGTATAGCTTTTATTGATGTGTGTATGTCAAACCATCCTTGCACCTCTGGTCTAAATACCCTTTGATCATCGTGTATATCTTTTTGATGTGCTATTGAATTCAGTTTGCTAGTATTGTATTAAGGATTCTTGGATCTAGATTCATGAAGGATATTAGCCTGTCATTTTCTATTTGGGTTGCATTCTTATCTAATTTTGGCATCATGGTAATGCTGGCCTCAAAGAATACATCAGGGAGAATTCACTCCTCCTCAATTTTTTAAAGAATATTTTGAGGAAAATTGGTATTAGTTTTTCATATGTTTGTTAGTATTCAGCAGTGAATCCGTCTGGTCTTGTGCTTTTGTTTGTTGAAATGATTTTTATTACTGATTCATTCTCTCTAGTTGTTATTGGTCTGTTCAGGTATTATATTTTTTCCTGATTCAATCTTGCTAGGTTGAGTGTTTCCCAGGAACGGATCCATTTCCCCTGGGTTATCCAGTATGTTAGCATATAGTTGTATATAATAGTCTCTGATAATATTTTATCTATCTGTGATATCAATTGTAATATCTCCATTTTCATTTGCTGATTTTATTTGGGTCTTCTCTCTCCTTTTATTGATTACTGTACCTACTGGTTTATCAATTGTGTATCTCTTCAAAGAACCAACTTTTCATTGATCCTCTATATTTCTGTTTTTATTAAAGACTCTATTTTGTTTAGTTAATTATTTCTTGCCTTCTGCTTATTTTAGATTTGGTTTGTTCATGCTTTTCTTGTTCCTTGAGGTGCATTGTTAAACTGTTTATTTGAAAATTTTCTACTTATTTGATGTGGGCATTTATTGCTATAAACTTTCCTATTAGTTCTGCTTTTGCTTTAACCCACAAGTGTTGGTATGTTATGTTTCTATTTTCATTTGTTTCAAGAAATTTTTAATCTCCATCTGAATTTTTTCATTAACCTATGGTAGTTCAAGAGCATGTTATTTAATTTCCATGTGGAAATTATATATGGTTTCCAAAGAGTCTCTTCATATTGATGTCCATTTTTATTCCACTGTGGTCTGAGAAGATGATGAATATGATTTCAATGTTTTAAAATTTGTTGAGACTTGTTTTGTGGCCTAACATACAGTCTGTCCTAGTAAATGTTCCATGTGCTGATGTAAAAAAAGTGCCTATCCTGTAGTAGTTGAATACAAAGGGAGTCTTGATTGAAGATTTTTTTTTGTTTGTCTTTTAAAGAAGCCATATTGAAGATCTTGTTCCAGTGGCAGCAGTTTTGTCATTGATTTACAAATAGTTTTAGTTGCTATATTATATGGGCTACCCTGGAATGAATAGAATGTATGTTATTCTTTTGATTCTCACACCTAGTGTAGGACCTGACATTCAGCTAGCATTCAATAATTTTTATTGGCAGTGGTGGCAGAACTAACAATTAGGATTATTAATATTTTTATATTGTTTTGAGAAGTGAAATTTTATTGACCTACTTTTCTATTCAGTGTTACTTTTCAAGTAATTATTTCAAAATTGTATTTTGACAAAAACTCATCCCTGGCATACTGAATTCAGTTGTAGCAAAAATGTGACTGGGTTCATTCGGCAAAAATCCTCAACCCTGGATATCTGATCAAATTCTAATCTCCCACCATTCTTAGGATTTATCACTGTGGCCTGCCTTCAGCAAGAAGAATCCTATCAAGTCAGTCTAGCTAGAATCTCCCCGCCCCTGATGTTTCCTTTTAGTGATTTTTTTATCTACTAATCACCACCCTGCTCTTTGGCTATAAATCCCCACTTGTCTTTGTATTTGGAGTTGAGCTTGATTTTTCTCCCCTACTGTAAAACCCCACTGCAGTGGTCCCTTGAATAAAGTCTTTCTTACCCTCTTTAACAAGTGTCAGAAAATTTTTTCTTTAACAATTTCTAAAGGTTTAGATGGAATAGGAGAAACAAAATACATAATCTGTGCATTATATGTACGCTAATATATAAGTAATTGTATGTATATGTATGTTGTAAATACAAGGAACTTCCTGCAAAGAGACCTGGATACAGTGAATTATGGTCCTTTTCAACCACTGGCACAATAACAATAATATCCAACTAGATCAAATGTCTCCTGAGATTGAACTGAAGTTAATCTGGGTGTCTCATTGAATAAAAACTTAGTACCATTTCATTCTTGGCTTTACTTCTAAACATCCCATTATATGAGTTTCCTCAGTATATCTAGTGGGTACACATTGTCATTTTGGTTTGATGGTTCTGTTTCAAATATGTTCTTATGTCAAGTTTCTTATCCAGAGAGCTGTCTGCCTTCCTATATCCATTTTTCAGAACTAATTGTATTTAGTAACAATATCTCAGTAAGTGGGAAGTCCACACAGGATATGATCTTGTTCAGAATGATTATTTTAACAACTTATGGAAAAACACAGATTATTTTGGTTGAGACAAAATGGCCTAATCAGCCCAACACAGATAGCAAGGCTACAGTTGGAATTCTGAGAGAGGTTTATTATTGCTGACAAAATTGGAGCCTGATATATTCAATGTGTCTCACTCTAGACTTATTCAAATTAGGAAGATTATAAGGTTCTTCAAAGCCCCTGTAGCTTGGGGACTATGTGTCCTAAAGCTGTGTCTACTGGAAACACTGAATCCCTAAGCATGCTTCTAAGGGGTTGGATACACACTGAACAGTGGCCTCTGAGGCAGTTCTGCTTGTCTTCCTGGTAGTATGTTTAAACTGATGACCAGTGATGATTTAGTAAGAAGTTTCAAGCTTTACTATTAGTAGGACCTGGGGGATTGAAGTTAATGATATCTAGATTGCTGAGAAGATTGATCTTTGGGAAGGGCATAAATGATAGAGCACCAGACTTCACAGCAGCATTGGTAGAGAATGACTGAGCTCATAAACACCTATAGATATGTGTGGGCTGTTATTCTCACATCAAAGTGAAATACTTCTGTGTTTATCTATAGGAATTGTTTCACTATTGTTTGTTGTGTGTATCAAAAGCTATTTGTGCTATTCATCTTTGGCATCCAGCTTGGAACAATATAGTCTGCCCATATGGTATTGTGGAAAAAGAGTGTCTATACAGGATTTGGATAAATGAAGATGCAGACACTACAAAAAGATAAAAGGCAAAGTCATTCATTTTACAAAAAAGATCACGATCCTCATTTCAGTTCACAAAACATCCAACTTGAAAATGATCTGATATTAAAATATCAAAGAAAATGTGCTATCACTGAAATACATGCATTTTACTATGTGTTTTTTCTTGAAATTACTAATTTAGTTATCATTCCAAGTTTAAGGTTAAATCTATTGTGCTCCCATTAAACTACCACCTCTGGATAAAGTTTATAACACTGCCCGTGTTAGTATTAGAATTATTAAATGATGTGTTTGTGCTCCCATAAGGAATCAGCTGGAAGAGATTAAAGAAAACTAATAATTTTCTTTCTCTTCCTGAGATGGCTTTCTTGTTGTTTTTAATAAAAAATTTTATAATATTTGGCCCCTTCACCTGATTGTAACTACTACAGAAATCATAAAACTAAAAGCTTTCTTTTTTATAGTATCAACTGCCACCATAATTAAATTAAATCTTAATTTAATTAAGATTCAATTTTAATTTAAGTATTTCTCTTCTGTAAATACTCAAGGAGAAATTATAGAGTTATCTTGAGACCACAAGTTGGTTTGAAAATTTATACTTTATAATAAAAAGCAATTCATTAAAAATATACCTAATTCTTTTACAAATGAATTAATTATTATTATTTTTTTTTCCTGAGATGGAGTCTCGCTCTGTCACCCAGGCTGGAGTGCAGTGGCACAATCTCCACTCACTGCAACCTCCGCCTCCCGGGTTCAAGCGATTCTCCTGCCTCACCCTCCCAAGTAGCTGGGATTACAGGCACCGTCACCACGCCTGGCAAAGTTTTATATTTTTAGTAGAGTTGGGGTTTCACCACATTGGTCAGGCTGGTCTTGAATTCCTGACCTCATGATACGCCTGCCCCAGCCTCCCAAAGTGCTGGGGTTACAGGCATGAGCCACTGTGCCCTGCCCATTATTAATTATTACAACATTTTTTTCACACCAGCGCAACAAGCAACACAAGATTTCCATGGCAAAATGTTTGGGGATTTTTTTCCCACATACCAAGTAGTGGACAGCAGCCAGGGGTCCTCTAATTTAATTCCATTGCGGTGCTGTCTTCCCGGAGACAGACTCAGATCTCACAGGTTGAGGGCTCATTCCCACAAGAACATCTCCCCTTCAGATACCAGTACTGAGTCCAAGCCTCTGGAACTTCTGACTGAACAGCTTCAAGCTGGAATACCCATGGCCTCCCTCTTTGGGCTTGATTAATTTGCTAGAGTGGCTCAGAGAACATTTACTTAGGTTTACTGGTTTATTTTAAAGTGTATTATATTACAAAGGATACAGGTGAAGAGTTGCGTAGGTCAAGGCATATGAGAAGGGGTGTGGAGCTTCCATGCCCTCCACAGGGGCACCACCCTCCAGAAACCTCTACATGTTTAGCTGTGTGGGAGCGCTCCTAACTCTGTCCTCTTGCACCTTTTTTTATTTTTTGAGACAGAGTCTCACTCTGTCACCAGGCACCAGGCTGGAGTGCAGTGGTGCAATCTCGGCTCACTGCAACCTCCGCCTTCTGGGTTCAAGCGATTCTTCCGCCTCAGCCTCCCGAGTAGCTGGGACCACAGGAGCGTGCCACCACGCCCGGCTAATTTTTTTGTATTTTTTTTTGTAGAGACAGGGTTTCACCGTGTTGGCCAGGATGGTCTCGATCTCTTGACCTCGTGATCCGCCCACCTCGGCCTCCCAAAGTGCTGGGATTACAGGCATGAGCCACCGCGCCCGGTTCCTCTTGCGCCTTTTATAGAAACTCCACTGGATATGCATGATTGGCAATACTGTAGAAATGTGAGTGAACAAAAGAGTATGATCTAAATCCAGAAAGGCCAGTCTGTTCAGATTCTTCTTGGCCTCTCTGTGCAACATTCTTTCCTCCATGGTATAAGGAAAGACCCTTTCCGGAATGAGAGTCTTATGACCCATAGTGAGATTAGAGTCCTGCCTTGGGCAGGTGAAAAAGAGGAGAGGAGAAGAAGGTAAGAGAGGGAGAGATTCTATTTACTTTAACAGGGGCTATGGAGTTACAAGCTAGGAGCTGTGGATGTAAACCAATATATGTAAATTATAATATCACACTTTCCCTTCTAATACGTCCTGTGCAATTGGTCCAGTTTATATTCCTAAAGCCGTGTGCTAGTCCTTACCCAGATACTGCCATGAGCTCCACTGAAGCAGTATTTACCTACTGTGGGGCTTGACCTCATAACAGTTAAGGCAATTTCTTCAGTGAGTCATGCCAGAATAGTTCATAAATGAAGCAAGGTAAAATAAAATTAAATAAAAATTATCAAAGGCCATTTCAGATAGTAAGGGTAAATGCGTATGTGTTTTTTTGAAGCATGTTTGCTTTAGTTATGTTTGTACATATTTGTGTGTGTGTGTATGTGTGTGTGTGTGTGTGTGTGTGTGTGTGATTAAAGGTGGATGTGTGTATATGGTTTGCATGTTTGGAAAAGTATTTTTTCCAATGGGTCATGGTCAATACAATTTGCAAGCCACTGTTGGAGGATAAAGACCCCATTGAAAGTAACTTATGATCTAGCCTCAATTCAGCCTTAACTATAAACCACAAACTCATTTCCATATCCTGTTCACATTCCTTTCTCAGGTTCCAGCTTTCCTATCTCAACACCTGTCTTCTCCTCCCTCTACAAAAAAGACAACTGAATACATGGATGACTTTTGATTTTCACATACCCAGAACCTAGAACAGTACCTGTCCAAATGCTCACTCAGTAAACGCTAGAGCATTAATCCATGCCTACCAACAGGACTTTTAACACACACCACTCACTTTAGCATCTATGTATCAGGTTGCACAATTTCTTGTGTGTGTGTGTTATTGGATGAGTCCAGTCCTTTGTACTTAAAACAATGAGGATCACAAAAGGACATGTGAACGTGGAAACTGATTTTTTTCTTTTTTCTTTTTTTTTTTTTTTGAGGCGAAGTCTAACTTTGTCACCCAGGCTGGAGTGCAGTTGTGCGATCTCAGATCATTACAACCACTGCCTCCTGGTTCAAGTCATTATCCTGCCTCAGCCTCCAGAGTAGCGGGGATTACAGGTGCCTGCCACTACACCTGGCTAATTTTTGTATTTTTAGTAGAGATGGGGTTTCATCATGTTGGCCAGGCTGGTCTCAAACTCCTGACCTCAGATGATTCACCAGCCTCAGCCTCCCAAAGTGCTGAGATTACAGGTGTGAGTCACCATGCCCAGCCAGAAATGGCTTTTTTTTTCTTCCATGTTCTACATTCAGTTATGCCATGATGAAGTAGGGTATATTAGACATCCCATCCTACTGTGATTAACTATAAAATGAAAAGATATGTAAAGCAACTTTTTGGGCAATGTACAGATGGTACACAAAAATGTCAGCTGTCTTTCTGGGGGAAGTTCCTTGACTGTGGCTTAAAGAAGTAGAGACCAAGCAGAGAGCAAAGATCTTTCTGGGTGGAGGAAACAAAGATTGGAATGTAAGGCCTCTGGAATTCTGAGGAGAACATAATGGAGAAGAGGAATGTAGAATTTGGGGGGTAGGATGATGCAGACGAGGAGGTTATGGTGAGAAAAAGCTCTAGAAATTAGCTTGGAGTCTCCTTGAGTCTTTGACCAAATACAAAGCTGCCCATGCACAGAAGAATAGGAAACTTATTGAATATACTGTGTGCTGTATATTGCTAGGGATCACTGGAATTTTAATCAGACTGAAGAAACTTCATTGAACAGATTCAGGTAAAAACTCAGAGAGAAAAGGTTTTTTGTTTTTTTTTTTTCTTTTCATTATAATGTACTTTAATCATAGTGTAAGGCCTAACACATTCTAAAATAAAATTTTTAAAATTCTAGCTAGTTAAATCTAATTATCTAATAAATTAAGTTCCTGCCAGAAGAAAAATCAATATTTAAAAGAAGACAAACAATTTTAGACTGTTACCAATGTAGCACCCATAATGTCAGACATAAAATCAAGAAGAAAGAACATAGAATTGTAACTAGGGGGAAAACATGATCAAAAGAAATAGACTCAGAGATAACATGGGTATTAAAATTATGAGACAAAGACAATAAGTGCTATAAAAATAATTATTTTAAAGATGAAAATTGAGGAGAGATCCAAGATGGCGGATTAGGAGCAGCTCAGGATTGCAGCTCCCAGTGAAAGTGCAGAGGGTGAGTGGATGCCGCATTTCCAGACGGATTTTTATTACCCCCAGACCAGGAGATTCCCAGGCGGAGCAGCCCCAC